>CM038632.1:37346700-37571700 GCA_021554675.1 Leuciscus idus | reverse complement strand
AATCGCTAATATAAAAGTGAAAGTAAAAAACGGATGTCCGCACTGACATTGATAATGGTGCACGTTGGAAAGAATGATGCTTTTAAACACTAAAGCGCCATTAGGTGTCGCCAGGCGACCATCTTAATGAGCGAGTCATTGATTAATTCGTTCAAACGATTCGTTCGAATGACTGAGTCATCCATGATTGAGACAGATGTTTATGGATTGACCATTGAATCTTTGAGTCAACCGATTCGTTTCAAAATGCTGAATCATTCAGTAATGAGAAAACAAGTTGCTGTGAGATGCGCGATGGTTCTGCTGTGATCTTTGTTTAACTATTTTTGCTGCTGAAACAGAACAAAAACAGTCAATATTGCATCTAAAATGTAAGTGACTTAATTGTAACTGTTTATTAACCTGTTGTATGAAATCAATGTCACAGTTTCAATCGTGATTGTATTCAGGAAATAGTAGCCTACTCGTCAAGTGAGGTTGCTTATATGTTATAAAATATATAAAAACTCCATATTTGTCATTTTTATAGTCAGTATGTTGTTAACTGGGTTGCTTTTTTGTGTGCTGCGCTCATTTGTTTACAATTCTCCTGGAGAAGCTGCATGAGCCTCAGCAGGGCAACCTTGTTACCATTGATCAGTAAGACATTTATTATTAACTGCTGATTGCAACTTAAAATGAATGTAATGAAATTAGAAAAATCTCTCATTTTAGTGATTCCCAAGTAATTTGTTTTGTTATTGACGTTCTAATCAGGCTATACTCTGGTCGGGCAAGTAAAATTCTCTTTCAGGTAGGCCTATTGTATTTATATATTAGGGATGTGACTGTGATAACATTTTCCCACCGGTTAATCGACGTGTGACACCGCTGAGGGCTTTTAAATCGCTAACTTAAAAGCGAAAATAAAATACAGATGTCCGCACAGACATTGATAATGGTGCGGAGTAGAGCGAGCATTTTCAATGTATTCCTATGGAAGTAGGAATAAACTAATACATTTTATTTATGTTTTTATGTGTCCACTGTTCAACCGCAACCACGTCACACACACACACACACACACACACACACACACACACACACACAAACACACACACACACATTCCAGAATTGCAATCTTGACATCGCAGCCTGTTCATTATAGCCCTAATACAATATAATAATAAAAATAGTCAACATAACATATACGAATTACACTGCTCTGTTTAAATAGTCAGTAGTACAATTTGTACCATTCACAGTAAGCAGAGCTCCACTGTGATGTTTCCAAGCACATTTTTGCGCGTGTGAAGAGGATGATTTTTTCCATCGATATTGGAACACGAGTGAAGTACAAAGCCTATAATAAAGAATAGTTTAGCATCCAAATACATCGCAAATATTGAAACATTTTGATTCTAATGAGAGGGTTACGTGAGACCAACACGGCTTACTTTCGTTTTTATTTTTACATTAAATTTAAAGGATTTGTTGTGGAATATTTTGAGTGTATCATAAAATCAGAATAAGGTAAGACAAGTAAAATTTCCCGTCTTTATTATATATATATATATATATATATATATATATATATATATATATGTGTGTATATATATATATATGTGTGTATATATATATATATATATATATATATTTATATATAAATATAGCTGCGAGCAGCGATGGAGGGCCCAAGCCGGTGACACCGCCACCCCGGTGCCTTTAGTGTAACTAAAGGCACCAGGGTGGCGGTGCCACCGGCTTGGGCCCGCAATCGCTGCTCGCAGCTATATTTATATATAAATATATATATATATATATATATATATATATATATATTTATTATTATTCTTATTTTTCTGTCAACCTTTCGGGCATTTTTGGGGCCTTTAACATGCTCGAAAACTCTTGAAATTTTGCACACAGGTCAGAACCTGCGGCCATCAGGGCCGGGCTGAAGCTGGTACCCGGGCGTGGCAGGGGGGCTCAACAGCGCCCCCTTGAACGGGGTCCGAAAGTTTGGTCCATAAATCAGACACGCTTGCATGTAATAATATGAAACTCAATACACATATAGATCTCATCGGGCCAAACAACTTTCGTACTTTTACTTTTTACGCCAGCCCAACAGGAAGTCGGCTATTATGGGTTGTTTGGAAACGCATGCTGTGGAATTGAATGTACTCCTCCTAGGGAATTCATCCATTCGCCTCCAAACTCAGTCAGCATGAAGTCAAGACATTGAGGATGCTAAATTGCGAACAGATTTTTGATATCTCGAACGGTTTGGCCGTGGCGAGGACACGAATTGATGGCGAATAATGGAAACAGGAAGTGTGTTATAACTTCTGCATACATTAACTGATCTTGATTAAACTTCAGCAGTGTGTTCGTTGTAAGAGGCCGATCACATGGATGTGACTATTGTGAGTCAAAGTTATAGCGCCACCAAGTGGCAGCAGGAAGTGTGTCACTTTCAAAATGCTTTTGACAAAAGTGGGCGGGTTAGTTTTTACTACAGTAAAAAAAAAATTGTTTGTATATTGTACTCATCTAGCCGGACAACTTTCTAATTTACATTCATTAGCTCCGGCCATCAGGAAGTCAGATATTTTGGTCTGAATGTGGATTTTTTTGCAAAATCAGCCTCTGAATGTTTAGCCACTCCTCTTAAACTATTTATTTTATTCCCACCAAACTTTTTCAACATGATGAAAATACATTAAATATGCTAAATTGTGAACGGATAATAAATATCTCAAACGGTTTTGATATGGCGAGGGATTAAAGTAATGTCAAAAAAGGAATCAGAAAACATCTCATATCTTCTACAAATGTAATTATACATCGTTTATTTTTATATAAAATTATACAAATATTAGAACTAAACCCATTTTATTCTGTTTTTGCAATTCAAGAAGTATAAAAAAAGTTAAAAACAGGCTATTTAGTGCTATTTGGTTCAACAAAAAAGCAAACATAGGGCTATACTGCCCTCTTGTGTCCAAAAGGATATAAAACTAGTATATTAAACTTTTTACTAGGTAGGCCTATATTGTATTTAAATATAAATGTATTAGGTATATGACTGTGAGGATATTTTCCCATCGATTAATCGACGTGTGACACGAGCGGGTGCTTTTAAATCGCTAATATAAAAGTGAAAGTAAAATTCGGACGTCCGCACGGACATTGATAACGGTGCACACACGTTGGAAAGAATGATACTTTTAAACATAACACTAAACCGCCATTAGGTGTCGCCAGGCGACCGTCTTAATGAGCGAGTCATTGATTCATTCGTTCAAACGATTCGTTCGAATGACTGAGTCATTCATGATTGAGACAGATGTTCATGGATTGATCATTGAATCTTTGAGTCAACCGATTCGTTCAAAATGCTGAATCATTTAGTAATGAGAAAACAAGTTGCCGTGAGATGCGCGACGGTTCTGCTGTGATCTTTGTTTAACTATTTTTGCTACTGAAACAGAACAAAAACAGTCAATATTGCATCTAAAATGTAAGTGACTTAATTATAACTGTTTATTAACCTGTTGTATGAAATCAATGTCACAGTTTCAATCGTGATTGTATTCAGGAAACGGTAGCCTACTCGTCAAGTGAGGTTGCTTAACTCTATCATAGGTTATAAAATATATAAAAACTCCATATTTGTAATTTTTATAGTCAGTATGTTGTTAACTGGGTTTCTTTTTTGTGTGCTGCGCTCATTTGTTTACGTTTCTCCTGGAGAAGCTGCACGAGTCTCAGCAGCGCAACCTTGTTACCATTGATCAGTAATACATTTATTATCAACTGTTGATTGCAACTTAAAATGAATGTAATAAAATTAGAATAATCTCTCGTTTTTTTGTGATTTCCAAGTTATTTTTTGTCATTGACGTTCTAATCAGGCTACTCTGGTCGGGCTAAATTCTCTTTCAGGTAGGCCTATTGTATATATATAAATATATTAGGGATGTCGGTTAATCGACGTGTGACACCGCTGGGGGCTTTTAAATCGCTAACTTAAAGTAAAATACAGATGTCTGCACAGACTTTAATAATGGTGCTGAGTAGAGCGAGCATTTTCAATGAATTCCTATGGAAGTAGGAATTTACTAAAAAACGTTCGCTCTGTTCTGCTCGTTCCTCGCCGTGGGCGCTCACAGTTATGAATGCCTGTTTAGCCAAGAGCTTTTAGTTTAATTTTAAAATGAACGCCATTTCGGGGGGTGGATTGCTTGAATTTATTTTACAAAAGCACAATGTTGTGTTTTATTGTGAGTATATATAAATATAAGTAAACACTTTGCAGTTTGAATGATGTCCTGTATGAACAAAATTATGTGCCAATTATGTTTTTATGTGTCTACTGTTAAATTACACACACATTCCAGCATTGCAAACTTGACATCGCAGCCTGTTCATTATAGCCTTAATAAAATATAATAAAATAGTAAACCTAACATATACACACTGCTCTGTTTAAATAGTCAGTAGTACAGTTCGTACATTCACAGTAAGCACTGCTCCACTGTGATTTTTCCAAGCACATTTTTGCGCGTGTGAAGAGGATGATTTTTTCCGTCGATATTGGAACACGAGTGAAGTACAAAGCTTATAATAAAGAATAGTTTAGCATCCAAATACATCACAACTGTTGAAACGTTTTGATTCTAATGAAAGGGTTACGTGAGCCCAACACTTACTTTTGTTTTTATTTTTACATTAAATTTAAAGGATTTGTTGTGGAATATTTTGAGTGTATCATAAAATCAGAATAAGGTAAGACAAGTAAAATTTCCCGTCTTTATTATATATATATATATATATGTATATGTATATGTATATATATATATATATATATATATATATATATATGTATATATATATATATATATATATAAATATAGCTGCGAGCAGCGATGGAGGGCCCAAGCCGGTGGAACCGCCACCCCGGTGCCTTTAGTGTAACTAAAGGCACCAGGGTGGCGGTGCCACCGGCTTGGGCCCGCAATCGCTGCTCGCAGCTATATTTATTATTATTATTATTTTTCTGTCAACCTTTCGGGCACTTTTGAGACCCTTAACGTGCTCGAAAACTCTTGAAACTTTGCACACGGGTCAGAACCCGCGGCCATCAGGGCCGGGCTGAAGCTGGTACCCGGGCGTGGCAGGGGGGCTCAACAGCGCCCCCTTGAACGGGGTCCGAAAACTTGGTCCATAAATCAGACACGCTTGCATGTAATAATATGAAACTCGGTACATATATAGATCTCATCGGGCCGAACAACTTTCGTACTTTTACTTTTTACGCCAGCCCAACAGAAAGTCGGCTATTATGGGTTGTTTGGAAACGCATGCTGTGGAATTTAATGTACTCCTTCTAGAGAATTCATCCAATCGCCTCCAAACTCGGTGTGCATGAAGACAAGACATTAAAGATGCTAAATTGCGGACGGATTTTTGATATCTTGAACGGTTTGGCCGTGGCGAGGACACGAATTGATGGCGAATAAGGGACACAGGAAGTGTATTATAACTTCAGCATACATTAACTGATCTTGATTAAACTTCAGCAGTGTGTTCGTTGTAAGAGGCCGATCACATGGATGTGACTATTGTGAGTCAAAGTTATAGCGCCACCAACTGGCAGCAGGAAGTGTGTCCCTTTCAAAATGCTTTGAAATTACCCTCTTATTTTTACCCGATTTGCTTCAAAGTTTATGTGTATAATGTAAACACACGGCAGATGTAGACCTGTGAAAGGATTTTTGATATCTTTAATACTGTTGCCATGGCAACGCTTCAAACTTTAATATTCTTTTTTGATGCTTTTGAGACTCTTAACATACTTGAAATTGGATGAAACTCGACAGACACATCACATTTATTAGCCCGTAGACATGTGCAAAGTTTCAGAAACGGGCGTGGTGAGGGGCTCAGTAGCGCCACCTTTAGTCATAAGTGGGGGGGTTAGTTTTATCAACAGCAACAAAACTTGGTATGTGTATTGTTCTCATCAAGACGGACAACTTTCTAATTTACATTAACGATCTCCGACCAACAGGAAGAGAGATATTTTGGTTTGAATGTGGATTTTCTGAAGAATTTTCTCTCCCTCTCTCTGTGTCTCTGTGTGTGTGAGGGGAGGGGGGATTTGACTATTGCTTTTATATTGTTAATCAAGGTTTCAGGGGCTTTTGGGGTCCTTAACGTGCTCAAAAACTCTTGAAACTTTACATACAAGTCGGAACCCCCTGCCATCAGGGACGGGTTGAAGCTGGTACCCGGGCGTGGCAGGGGGGCTCAACAGCGCCCCCTTGAACGGGGTCCCAAAACTTGGTCCATAGATCAAACACGCTTGCATGAATTAATTTGAAACTCGGTACACATATAGATATCATCGGGCCGAACAACTTTCCCCCGGTCAAGTTTTACGCCAGCCCAACAGGAAGTCGGCTATTATGGGTTGTTTGGAAAACGCTTGCTGTGGAATGCGAAGTACTCCTCCTAGAGAATTCATCCAATCCCCACCAAACTCGGTGTGCATGAAGTCAAGACACTGAGGATTCTAAATTGCGGACGGATTTTTGATATCTCGAACGGTTTGGCCGTGGCGAGGAAACGAATTTATGGCGAGAAAAGAGAAACACGAAGTGGAATAACTTCTGCATACATTAACTGATCTTGATGAAACTTCAGCAGTGTGTTCGTGGTAAGAGGCCGATCAGATGGATGTAACTATTGTGAGTCAAAGTTATAGCGCCACCAACTGGCAGCAGGAAGTGTGTCACTTTCAACATGCTTTTGACAAAAGTGGGCGGGTTAGTTTTAACTACAGTAAAAAAAAAATAGTTTGTATATTGTACTCATCAAGCCGGACAACTTTCTAATTTACATTCATTAGCTCCGGCCATCAGGAAGTCAGATATTTTGGTCTGAATGTGGATTTTTTTGCAAAATCAGCCTCTGAATTTTTAGCCACTCCTCTTAAACTTTTTATTTTATTCCCACCAAACTTTTTCAACATGATGAAAATACATTAAAGATGCTAAATTGTGAACGGATATTGAATATCTCAAACGGTTTTGATATGGCGAGGGATTAAAGTAATGTCAAAAAAGGAATCAGAAAACATTTCATATCTTCTACAAATGTAATTATACACCATTTATTTTTATATAAAATTATACAAATATTAGAACTAAACCCATTTTATTCTGTTTTTGCAATTCAAGAAGTATAAAAAAAGTTAAAAACAGGCTATTTAGTGCTATTTGGTTCAACAAAAAAGCAAACATAGGGCTATACTGCCCTCTTGTGTCCAAAAGGATATAAAAATAGTATATTAAACTTTTTACTAGGTAGGCCTATATTGTATTTAAATATAAATGTATTAGGTATGACTGTGAGGATATTTTCCCATCGGTTAATCGACGTGTGACACGAGCGGGTGCTTTTAAATCGCTAATATAAAAGTGAAAGTAAAAAAACTGACGTCCGCACTGACATTGATAATGGTGCACACACGTTGGAAAGAATGATACTTTTAAACATAACACTAAACCGCCATTAGGTGTCGCCAGGCGACCATCTTAATGAGCAAGTCATTGATTCATTCGTTCAAACGATTCGTTCGAATGACTGAGTCATTCATGATTGAGACAGATGTTTATGGATTGACCATTGAATCTTTGAGTCAACCGATTCGTTTCAAAATGCTGAATCATTCAGTAATGAGAAAACAAGTTGCTGTGAGATGCGCGATGGTTCTGCTGTGATCTTTGTTTAACTATTTTTGCTGCTGGAACAGAACAAAAACAGTCAATATTGCATCTAAAATGTAAGTGACTTAATTGTAACTGTTTATTAACCTGTTGTATGAAATCAAAGTCACAGTTTCAATCGTGATTGTATTCAGGAAATAGTAGCCTACTCGTCAAGTGAGGTTGCTTAACTCTATGTTATAAAATATATAAAAACTCCATATTTGTAATTTTTATAGTCAGTATGTTGTTAACTGGGTTGCTTTTTTGTGTGCTGCGCTCATTTGTTTACAATTCTCCTGGAGAAGCTGCATGAGCCTCAGCAGGGCAACCTTGTTACCATTGATCAGTAATACATTTATTATTAACTGTTGATTGCAACTTAAAATGAATGTAATGAAATTAGAATAATCTCTCGTTTTAGTGATTCCCAAGTAATTTTTTTTGTTATTGACGTTCTAATCAGGCTATACTCTGGTCGGGCAAGTAAAATTCTCTTTCAGGTAGGCCTATTGTATTTATATGTAAATATATTAGGGATGTGACTGTGATAACATTTTCCCACCGGTTAATCGACGTGTGACACCGCTGAGGGCTTTTAAATCGCTAACTTAAAAGCGAAAGTAAAATACAGACGTCCGCACAGACATTGATAATGGTGCGGAGTAGAGCGAGCATTTTCAATGTATTCCTATGGAAGTAGGAATAAACTAATACATTCTATTTATGTTTTTATGTGTCCACTGTTCAACCGCAACCGCGTCACACACACACACACACACACACATTCCAGAATTGCAATCTTGACATCGCAGCCTGTTCATTATAGCCCTAATACAATATAATAATAAAAATAGTCAACATAACATATACGAATTACACGTTTCCAAGCACATTTTTGCGTGTGTGAAGAGGATGATTTTTTCCATCGATATTGGAACACGAGTGAAGTACAAAGCCTATAATAAAGAATAGTTTAGCATCCAAATACATCGCAAATATTGAAACATTTTGATTCTACTGAGAGGGTTACGTGAGACCAACACGGCTTACTTTCGTTTTTATTTTTACATTAAATTTAAAGGATTTGTTGTGGAATATTTTGAGTGTATCATAAAATCAGAATAAGGTAAGACAAGTAATATTTTCTGTCTTATATATATATATATATATATGTGTGTGTGTGTGTGTGTGTGTGTATATATATATATATATATATATATACATATATGTGTGTGTGTGTGTATATATATATATATATATATATATATATATATATATATATATATATAAATATAGCTGCGAGCAGCGATGGAGGGCCAAAGCCGGCGGCACCGCCGGGTTGCGGTGCCACCGGCTTGGGCCCGCAATCGCTGCTCGCAGCTATATTTATATATATATATATATATATATATATATATATATATATTTATTCTTATTCTTATTTTTCTGTCAACCTTTCGGGCACTTTTGAGACCCTTAACGTGCTCGAAAACTCTTGAAACTTTGCACACGGGTCAGAACCCGCGGCCATCAGGGCCGGGCTGAAGCTGGTACCCGGGCGTGGCAGGGGGGCTCGACAGCGCCCCCTTGAACGGGGTCCGAAAACTTGGTCCATAAATCAGACACGCTTGCATGTAATAATATGAAACTCGGTACACATATAGATCTCATCGGGCCGAACAACTTTCGTACTTTTACTTTTTACGCCAGCCCAACAGGAAGTCGGCTATTATGGGTTGTTTGGAAACGCATGCTGTGGAATTTAATGTACTCCTCCTAGGGAATTCATCCATTCGCCTCCAAACTCAGTCAGCATGAAGTCAAGACATTGAGGATGCTAAATTGCGGACAGATTTTTGATATCTCGAACGGTTTGGCCGTGGCGAGGACACGAATTGATGGCGAATAATGGAAACAGGAAGTGTGTTATAACTTCTGCATACATTAACTGATCTTGATTAAACTTCAGCAGTGTGTTCGTTGTAAGAGGCCGATCACATGGATGTGACTATTGTGAGTCAAAGTTATAGCGCCACCAACTGGCAGCAGGAAGTGTGTCCCTTTCAAAATGCTTTGAAATCACCCTCTTATTTTTACCCGATTTGCTTCAAAGTTTATGTGTATAATGTAAACACACGGCAGATGTAGACCTGTGAAAGGATTTTTGATATCTTTAATACTGTTGCCATGGCAACGCTTCAAACTTTAATATTCTTTTTTGATGCTTTTGAGACTCTTAACATACTTGAAATTGGATGAAACTCGACAGACACATCACATTTATTAGCCCATAGACATGTGCAAAGTTTCAGAAACGGGCGTGGTGAGGGGCTCAGTAGCGCCACCTTTAGTCATAAGTGGGGGGGTTAGTTTTATCAACAACAACAAAACTTGGTATGTGTATTGTTCTCATCAAGACGGACAACTTTCTAATTTACATTAACGATCTCCGACCAACAGGAAGAGAGATATTTTGGTTTGAATGTGGATTTTCTGAAGAATTTTCTCTCCCTCTCTCTGTGTCTCTGTGTGTGTGAGGGGAGGGGGGATTTGACTATTGCTTTTATATTGTTAATCAAGGTTTCAGGGGCTTTTGGGGTCCTTAACGTGCTCAAAAACTCTTGAAACTTTACATACAAGTCGGAACCCCCTGCCATCAGGGACGGGTTGAAGCTGGTACCCGGGCGTGGCAGGGGGGCTCAACAGCGCCCCCTTGAACGGGGTCCCAAAACTTGGTCCATAGATCAAACACGCTTGCATGAATTAATTTGAAACTCAGTACACATATAGATATCATCGGGCCGAACAACTTTCGTGCTCTAAGTTTTACGCCAGCCCAACAGGAAGTCGGCTATTATGGGTTGTTTGGAAAACGCTTGCTGTGGAATGCGAAGTACTCCTCCTAGAGAATTCATCCAATCCCCACCAAACTCGGTGTGCATGAAGTCAAGACATTGAGGATTCTAAATTGCGGACGGATTTTTGATATCTCGAACGGTTTGGCCGTGGCGAGGAAACGAATTTATGGCGAGAAAAGAGAAACACGAAGTGGAATAACTTCTGCATACATTAACTGATCTTGATGAAACTTCAGCAGTGTGTTCGTGGTAAGAGGCCGATCAGATGGATGTAACTATTGTGAGTCAAAGTTATAGCGCCACCAACTGGCAGCAGGAAGTGTGTCACTTTCAACATGCTTTTGACAAAAGTGGGCGGGTTAGTTTTAACTACAGTAAAAAAAAAATAGTTTGTATATTGTACTCATCAAGCCGGACAACTTTCTAATTTACATTCATTAGCTCCGGCCATCAGGAAGTCAGATATTTTGGTCTGAATGTGGATTTTTTTTGCAAAATCAGCCTCTGAATTTTTAGCCACTCCTCTTAAACTATTTATTTTATTCCCACCAAACTTTTTCAACATGATACAAATATATTAATGATGCTAAATTGTAAACGGATATTGAATATCTCAAACGGTTTTGCTATGGCGAGGGATTAAATTAATGTCAAAAAGGAAGCAGGAAACATCTCATAACTTCTAAAAATGTAATTATACACCATTTATTTTTATATAAAATTATACAAATATTAGAACTAAACCCATTTTATTCTGTTTTTGCTATTCAAGGAGTATGAAAAAGTTAAAAACAGGCTATTTAGTGCTATTTGGTTCAACAAAAAAGCAAACATAGGGCTATACTGCCCTCTTGTGTCCAAAAGGAAATCAAAATAGTATATAAAACGTTTTACTAGGTAGGCCTATTGTATTTAAATATAAATGTATTAGGTATGACTGTGAGGATATTTTCCCATCGGTTAATCGACGTGTGACACGAGCGGGTGCTTTTAAATCGCTAATATAAAAGTGAAAGTAAAAAACGGACGTCCACACTGACATTGATAATGGTGCACGTTGGAAAGAATGATACTTTTAAACACTAAACCGCCATTAGGTGTCGCCAGGCGACCATCTTAATGAGCGAGTCATTGATTCATTCGTTCAAACGATTCGTTCGAATGACTGAGTCATTCATGATTGAGACAGATGTTTATGGATTGACCATTGAATCTTTGAGTCAACCGATTCGTTTCAAAATGCTGAATCATTCAGTAATGAGAAAACAAGTTGCTGTGAGATGCGCGATGGTTCTGCTGTGATCTTTGTTTAACTATTTTTGCTGCTGAAACAGAACAAAAACAGTCAATATTGCATCTAAAATGTAAGTGACTTAATTGTAACTGTTTATTAACCTGTTGTATGAAATCAATGTCACAGTTTCAATCGTGATTGTATTCAGGAAATAGTAGCCTACTCGTCAAGTGAGGTTGCTTATATGTTATAAAATATATAAAAACTCCATATTTGTCATTTTTATAGTCAGTATGTTGTTAACTGGGTTGCTTTTTTGTGTGCTGCGCTCATTTGTTTACAATTCTCCTGGAGAAGCTGCATGAGCCTCAGCAGGGCAACCTTGTTACCATTGATCAGTAAGACATTTATTATTAACTGCTGATTGCAACTTAAAATGAATGTAATGAAATTAGAATAATCTCTCATTTTAGTGATTCCCAAGTAATTTGTTTTGTTATTGACGTTCTAATCAGGATATTCTCTGGTCGGGCAAGTAAAATTCTCTTTCAGGTAGGCCTATTGTATTTATATATTAGGGATGTGACTGTGATAACATTTTCCCACCGGTTAATCGACGTGTGACACCGCTGAGGGCTTTTAAATCGCTAACTTAAAAGCGAAAATAAAATACAGATGTCCGCACAGACATTGATAATGGTGCGGAGTAGAGCGAGCATTTTCAATGTATTCCTATGGAAGTAGGAATAAACTAATACATTTTATTTATGTTTTTATGTGTCCACTGTTCAACCGCAACCGCGTCACACACACACACACACACACACACACACACACACACACACACACACACACACACACACACACACACATTCCAGAATTGCAATCTTGACATCGCAGCCTGTTCATTATAGCCCTAATACAATATAATAATAAAAATAGTCAACATAACATATACGAATTACACTGCTCTGTTTAAATAGTCAGTAGTACAATTTGTACCATTCACAGTAAGCAGAGCTCCACTGTGATGTTTCCAAGCACATTTTTGCGCGTGTGAAGAGGATGATTTTTTCCATCGATATTGGAACACGAGTGAAGTACAAAGCCTATAATAAAGAATAGTTTAGCATCCAAATACATCGCAAATATTGAAACATTTTGATTCTAATGAGAGGGTTACGTGAGACCAACACGGCTTACTTTCGTTTTTATTTTTACATTCAATTTAAAGGATTTGTTGTGGAATATTTTGAGTGTATCATAAAATCAGAATAAGGTAAGACAAGTAAAATTTCCCGTCTTTATTATATATATATATATATATATATGTAATATATATGTGTGTGTATATACAGGTCCTTCTCAATAAATTAGCATATTGTGATAAAGTTCATTATTTTCCATAATGTAATGATAAAAATTAAACTTTCATATATTTTAGATTCATTGCACACCAACTGAAATATTTCAGGTCTTTTATTGTTTTAATACTGATGATTTTGGCATACAGCTCATGAAAACCCAAAATTCCTGTCTCAAAAAATTAGCATATCATGAAAAGGTTCACTAAACGAGCTATTAACCTAATCATCTGAATCAACTAATTAACTCTAAACACCTGCAAAAGATTCCTGAGGCTTTTAAAAACTCCCAGCCTGGTTCATATCTCAAAACCGCAATCATGGGTAAGACTGCTGACCAGAATGCCATCATTGACACCCTCAAGCAAGAGGGTAAGACACAGAAAGAAATTTCTGAACGAATAGGCTGTTCCCAGAGTGCTGTATCAAGGCACCTCAGTGGGAAGTCTGTGGGAAGGAAAAAGTGTGGCAAAAAACGCTGCACAACGAGAAGAGGTGACCGGACCATGAGGAAGATTGTGGAGAAGGACCGATTCCAGACCTTGGGGGACCTGCGGAAGCAGTGGACTGAGTCTGGAGTAGAAACATCCAGAGCCACCGTGCACAGGCGTGTGCAGGAAATGGGCTACAGGTGCCGCATTCCCAAGGTCAAGCCACTTTTGAACCAGAAACAGCGGCAGAAGCGCCTGACCTGGGCTACAGAGAAGCAGCACTGGACTGTTGCTCAGTGGTTGCTCAAATTTTGCATGTCATTCGGAAATCAAGGTGCCAGAGTCTGGAGGAAGACTGGGGAGAAGGAAATGCCAAAATGCCTGAAGTCCAGTGTCAAGTACCCACAGTCAGTGATGGTCTGGGGTGCCATGTCAGCTGCTGGTGTTGGTCCACTGTGTTTTATCAAGGGCAGGGTCAATGCAGCTAGCTATCAGGAGATTTTGGAGCACTCCATGCTTCCATCTGCTGAAAAGCTTTATGGAGATGAAGATTTCATTCTTCAGCATGACCTGGCACCTGCTCACAGTGCCAAAACCACTGGTAAATGGTTTACTGACCATGGTATTACTGTGCTCAATTGGCCTGCCAACTCTTCTGACCTGAACCCCATAGAGAATCTGTGGGATATTGTGAAGAGAAAGTTGAGAGACGCAAGACCCAACACTCTGGATGAGCTTAAGGCCGCTATCGAAGCATCCTGGGCCTCCATAACACCTCAGCAGTGCCACAGGCTGATTACGGCCATGCCACGCCGCATTGAAGCAGTCATTTCTGCAAAAAGGATTCCCGACCAAGTATTGAGTGCATAACTGAACATAATTATTTGAAGGTTGACTTTTTTTGTATTAAAAACACTTTTCTTTTATTGGTCGGATGAAATATGCTAATTTATTGAGACAGGAATTTTGGGTTTTCATGAGCTGTATGCCAAAATCATCAGTATTAAAACAATAAAAGACCTGAAATATTTCAGTTGGTGTGCAATGAATCTAAAATATATGAAAGTTTAATTTTTATCATTACATTAGGGAAAATAATGAACTTTATCACAATATGCTAATTTATTGAGAAGGACCTGTATATATATATATATATAAATATAGCTGCGAGCAGCGATGGAGGGCCCAAGCCGGTGACACCGCCACCCCGGTGCCTTTAGTGTAACTAAAGGCACCAGGGTGGCGGTGCCACCGGCTTGGGCCCGCAATCGCTGCTCGCAGCTATATTTTATTATTAGTATTATTATTATTATTATTATTATTATTATTATTTTTCTGTCAACCTTTCGGGCATTTTTGGGGCCTTTAACATGCTCGAAAACTCTTGAAATTTTGCACACAGGTCAGAACCTGCGGCCATCAGGGCCGGGCTGAAGCTGGTACCCGGGCGTGGCAGGGGGGCTCAACAGCGCCCCCTTGAACGGGGTCCGAAAGTTTGGTCCATAAATCAGACATGCTTGCATGTAATAATATGAAACTCAATACACATATAGATCTCATCGGGCCAAACAACTTTCGTACTTTTACTTTTTACGCCAGCCCAACAGGAAGTCGGCTATTATGGGTTGTTTGGAAACGCATGCTGTGGAATTTAATGTACTCCTCCTAGGGAATTCATCCATTCGCCTCCAAACTCAGTCAGCATGAAGTCAAGACATTGAGGATGCTAAATTGCGGACAGATTTTTGATATCTCGAACGGTTTGGCCGTGGCGAGGACACGAATTGATGGCGAATATTGGAAACAGGAAGTGTGTTATAACTTCTGCATACATTAACTGATCTTGATTAAACTTCAGCAGTGTGTTCATTGTAAGAGGCCGATCACATGGATGTGACTATTGTGAGTCAAAGTTATAGCGCCACCAACTGGCAGCAGGAAGTGTGTCCCTTTCAAAATGCTTTGAAATCACCCTCTTATTTTTACCCGATTTGCTTCAAAGTTTATGTGTATAATGTAAACACACGGCAGATGTAGACCTGTGAAAGGATTTTTGATATCTTTAATACTGTTGCCATGGCAACGCTTCAAACTTTAATATTCTTTTTTGATGCTTTTGAGACTCTTAACATACTTGAAATTGGATGAAACTCGACAGACACATCACATTTATTAGCCCGTAGACATGTGCAAAGTTTCAGAAACGGGCGTGGTGAGGGGCTCAGTAGCGCCACCTTTAGTCATAAGTGGGGGGGTTAGTTTTATCAACAGCAACAAAACTTGGTATGTGTATTGTTCTCATCAAGACGGACAACTTTCTAATTTACATTAACGATCTCCGACCAACAGGAAGAGAGATATTTTGGTTTGAATGTGGATTTTCTGAAGAATTTTCTCTCCCTCTCTCTGTGTCTCTGTGTGTGTGAGGGGAGGGGGGATTTGACTATTGCTTTTATATTGTTAATCAAGGTTTCAGGGGCTTTTGGGGTCCTTAACGTGCTCAAAAACTCTTGAAACTTTACATACAAGTCGGAACCCCCTGCCATCAGGGACGGGTTGAAGCTGGTACCCGGGCGTGGCAGGGGGGCTCAACAGCGCCCCCTTGAACGGGGTCACAAAACTTGGTCCATAGATCAAACACGCTTGCATGAATTAATTTGAAACTCGGTACACATATAGATATCATCGGGCCGAACAACTTTCCTCCGGTCAAGTTTTACGCCAGCCCAACAGGAAGTCGGCTATTATGGGTTGTTTGGAAAACGCTTGCTGTGGAATGCGAAGTACTCCTCCTAGAGAATTCATCCAATCCCCACCAAACTCGGTGTGCATGAAGTCAAGACATTGAGGATTCTAAATTGCGGACGGATTTTTGATATCTCGAACGGTTTGGCCGTGGCGAGGAAACGAATTTATGGCGAATAAGGGACACAGGAAGTGTGTTATAACTTCAGCATACATTAACTGATCTTGATGAAACTTCCGCAGTGTGTTCGTTGTAAGAGGCCGATCACATGGATGTGACTATTGTGAGTCAAAGTTATAGCGCCACCAACTGGCAGCAGGAAGTTTGTCACTTTCAAAATGCTTTGAAATCAATCTCTTATTTTTACCCGATTTACTTCAAACTTTATGTGTATAATGTAGACACACAGCAGATGTAGACCTGTGAAAGGATTATTGATATCTTAGATACTGTTGCCGTGGCAACGCATCAAACTTCGATATTCTTTTCGGATGCTTTTGAGACTCTTCACATGCTTGAAAATGCATGAAATTCGACAGACACATCACATTTATTATCCAGTAGACATGTGAAAAGTTTCAGAAATGGGCGTGGTGAGGGGCTCAGTAGCGCCACCTTTAGTCAAAAATGGGGGCTTCGTTTTTCCTAGAATCACAAAAATCGGTATGTATATTGTTCTCATCGAGCCGGACAACTTTCTAATTTACAGTCATTAGCCGCAACCAACAGAAAGTCAGATATTTTGGTCTGAATATGGATTTTTTTGCTAAATCAGCCTCTGAGTTTTTAGTTACCCCTCCTAAAAGGTTTATTTTATTCCTACCAAACTTTTTCAACATGATAAAAATATATTAATGATGCTAAATTGTAAACGGATATTGAATATCTCAAACGGTTTTGCTATGGCGAGGGATTCAATTAATGTCAAAAAGGAAGCAGGAAACATCTCATAACTTCTAAAAATGTAATTATACACCATTTATTTTTATATAAAATTATACAAATATTAGAACTAAACCCATTTTATTCTGTTTTTGCAATTCAAGGAGTATGAAAAAGTTAAAAACAGGCTATTTAGTGCTATTTGGTTCAACAAAAAAAGCAAACATAGGGCTATACTGCCCTCTTGTGTCCAAAAGGATTTAAAAATAGTATATAAAACCTTTTACTAGGTAGGCCTATTGTATTTAAATATAAATGTATTAGGTATATGACTGTGAGGATATTTTCCCATCGGTTAATCGACGTGTGACACGAGCGGGTGCTTTTAAATCGCTAATATAAAAGTGAAAGTAAAATTCGGACGTCCGCACGGACATTGATAATGGTGCACACACGTTGGAAAGAATGATACTTTTAAACATAACACTAAACCGCCATTAGGTGTCGCCAGGCGACCGTCTTAATGAGCGAGTCATTGATTCATTCGTTCAAACGATTCGTTCGAATGACTGAGTCATTCATGATTGAGACAGATGTTTATGGATTGATCATTGAATCTTTGAGTCAACCGATTCGTTCAAAATGCTGAATCATTCAGTAATGAGAAAACAAGTTGCCGTGAGATGCGCAACGGTTCTGCTATGATCTTTGTTTAACGATTTTTGCTACTGAAACAGAACAAAAACAGTCAATATTGCATCTAAAATGTAAGTGACTTAATTATAACTGTTTATTAACCTGTTGTATGAAATCAATGTCACAGTTTCAATCGTGATTGTATTCAGGAAACGGTAGCCTACTCGTCAAGTGAGGTTGCTTAACTCTATCATAGGTTATAAAATATATAAAAACTCCATATTTGTAATTTTTATAGTCAGTATGTTGTTAACTGGGTTTCTTTTTTGTGTGCTGCGCTCATTTGTTTACGTTTCTCCTGGAGAAGCTGCACGAGCCTCAGCAGCGCAACCTTGTTACCATTGATCAGTAATACATTTATTATCAACTGTTGATTGCAATTTAAAATGAATGTAATAAAATTAGAATAAGCTCTCGTTTTAGTGATTCCCAAGTTATTTTTTGTCATTGACGTTCAAATCAGGCTACTCTGGTCGGGCAAGCCAAATTCTCTTTCAGGTAGGCCTATTGTATATATATATATATAAATATATTAGGGATGTCGGTTAATCGACGTGTGACGCCGCTGGGGGCTTTTAAATCGCTAACTTAAAGTAAAATACAGATGTCTGCACAGACTTTAATAATGGTGCTGAGTAGAGCAAGCATTTTCAATGAATTCCTATGGAAGTAGGAATTAACTAAAAAACGTTCGCTCTGTTCTGCTCGTTCCTCGCCGTGGGCGCTCACAGTTATGAATGCCTGTTTAGCCAAGATCTTTTAGTTTAATTTTAAAATGAATGCCATTTCGGGGGGTGGATTGCTTGAATTTATTTTACAAAAGCACAATGTTGTGTTTTATTGCGAGTGTATATAAATATAAGTAAACACTTTGCAGTTTGAATGATGTCCTGTATGAACAAAATTATGTGCCAATTATGTTTTTATGTGTCTACTGTTAAATCACACACACATTCCAGCATTGCAAACTTTGACATCGCAGCCTGTTCATTATAGCCTTAATAAAATATAATAAAATAGTAAACCTAACATATACACACTGCTCTGTTTAAATAGTCAGTAGTACAATTCGTACATTCACAGTAAGCACTGCTCCACTGTGATTTTTCCAAGCACATTTTTGCGCGTGTGAAGAGGATGATTTTTTCCGGCGATATTGGAACACGAGTGAAGTACAAAGCCTATAATAAAGAATAGTTTAGCATCCAAATACATCGCAACTGTTGAAACGTTTTGATTCTAATGAAAGGGTTACGTGAGCCCAACACTTTCGTTTTTATTTTTACATTAAATTTAAAGGATTTGTTGTGGAATATTTTGAGTGTATCATAAAATCAGAATAAGGTAAGACAAGTAAAATTTCCCGTCTTTATTATATATATATATATATATATATATATATATATATATATTAGTGGTGGGCCGTTATCGGCGTTAACGTGCTGCGTTAACGCGAGACTCTTATCGCGCGATAAAAAAAATATCGCCGTTAATCTATTCTCCAAGTTGGGTTGGGAGATGGCTCTATACTACACAAGCTATGATGACGCAATCTACCCGCGGCCGCGAGGTAAACCCGGCTGCAACGCATATTCGTCGTCATCTTAAGTAAACACGGCTGAAAGTGAAAGCTGGTGAAAAAGATCGGTGCAACATCCATTATTTGGACTTGGTTCGGGTTTAAGCCGTCAGACGAGCAGCAGCAAACTATATACAGAGTGTGTGGGGTAACAGTTCGGTAAGTTAACACACGACTAATCCGTTCGACCACCTCAAATTCAAAACGAAACATGATATCACTGAATACCAGCGCGCGCGTATTATTCCCATTCCAATATATCTTAGTGGTGTAGCACATAATCTCGATTTTAAGAATCGTTGTTGTGTTTCTTTTTAACTGAAAAGACATCAGTTAGACAATATTCTAATTTTAAATTTGGGGTTTCATAAGCTCCAAGCCATAATAAACATTAGACCTACTTAAGTCTCTGCAGCTAGTGTACTTAAATTTTATTTATCTGCAAAATTATACTTACAGTTTTGCACAATATATGTTCTCAAAACTACATACACCCTTTAAAAAAAAATACATTTAGCAGTTGTTTAGCATGGGTCTGTGTAATCTGTTCTGAAATGGTTTTATTATAATATACTGTATATCGTTATCGCAAGAGGCTGCAATGTACATCACAATATAGATTTTAGGCCATATCGCCCATCCCTAATTGATAGCCTATAGTAGTTGATAATAACATAGGCCTACCTAATGTTGCCTACGGACGGTAACAGTACAGTAGTAACCTTTTACAGTCTATGAGTAGAACAGCTTTCTCAAGCAGTTTGTGATGCATTTTGGAAACAGGAGATGAGCCCCTGGTCTAATGCGCCACCTGGCTTGAGAAACCCGTTCTCAAAGACTTACTTTTATAGTCATTATTCGGGTAGCACACATATTCTGAATGCCTTCGGCAGAATTCAAATGAGCCATTTTAATCTAGATTAATCTAGATTAATTTCAAAATTAATCTAGATTAATCTAGATTAAAAAAATGTATCTATGCCCACCTCTAATATATATATATATGTATATATATATATATAAATATAGCTGCGAGCAGCGATGGAGGGCCCAAGCCGGTGACACCGCCACCCCGGTGCCTTTAGTGTAACTAAAGGCACCAAAGGGTGGCGGTGCCACCGGCTTGGGCCCGCAATCGCTGCTCGCAGCTATATTTTATATTATTATTGTGTGTTTAATTCATTGGACCTACATTAGAATAACATTTGAATGTGTTTTGAAGTGTCCCAGTTTGACAGAGTGCCTGGAAAAATGTGTTCTGGGGTCAATGTGTGTTTGAGGAAGAGTCATGTGTTTAATGTTTCTCTCTTTTTTATTCTGTACAGTAGAGTAGAGATCCTAAGCGATTTAGAATAGTGTCATATGATGGGCTAAGACATTTATCATAATAAAAAATAATGCAGAAGGTAAATTATCAGAAAGTGTCCCACTTTACCAGTATTCACCCTAAATACACTGTTTCGTCATGCTAGCATGTGTGGACGTATTTAAAACATCCCGCTCACCCCTAAATAATTCAAGTTACATTCTAGCATAACATTCTTAACATATTTCACACACTTTTAAGGTTTTAATGCTTTCACCTTCTCATAATACATTTCATTATTTAAGTACATTGATTTGTCACCTGTTGCAACTATAATTTACCAATCGCATAATTTAATCGAATCTCTTTAGTTCTCTTAACGTTTATTATTCAGATTTTGATATGCACAATTCATGTGTGACTGAATGTATTAATATCCCACAAAAGGAATTACAACAGGACCGTATTCAATAACATCAACAGGGTGGATCCCAGCATGAGTTTCTTTGGCTTGTTTGCTAGACCTTGTTAAATAGCATCCTTTGACATGTTTCTTTTTCTTTTTTTATAAGTCAGAAATGACAAGGGAAGAAGTTTCACACAGTGGAGGTGGTTGGATCGTTTCCCCTCGGTGGGCGTGGCCTAAGTGCGCTCTGTCTCTATTAAGCCTCACACACCGAGACGCTCATCCAGAAGTTAAAGCGTGTGATATTTGATTCTCTGTGATTCTCTGTGATTATACAGAAGACTGTTGTGGATCTCCTGTATCTCATGTAAGTCAGCTTTAAACTCATTTAATGTTTTAAATAACGTGTATCTACAGAAAACAATAAAAAAAATTACTGTACAATGAAGACGACACACTGTAATCGTGGTTCTGTGTTCATATTAATATAGTTGAGTCCGGGGCTAGTTGTCACACTGGGAAGTTTTCACAAAGCTTTTATTTCAATAACTAACTCAAGTAAAGGCTATGAGTCAAAAGTACAAATGCTAATTTTCGAAATGGCTCATTTAAACTGTATTAAATTAGGATAATCCTAATAGGAAATTCTATTTACCTGAACTACAATTTCAATAACATTGTATGTTTGTAATTGTTGTATAATAAACACAATGAAACCCTCTGGCATAATAAATAAAGACAAGAATCATAATGAAACTCTGAAAGGATCAACCGTGTTTTCAAGTGTATTTAAGGAAAGGTCACAAGTATTTTACATTATGTAATT
This sequence comes from Leuciscus idus, assembly GCA_021554675.1. NCBI lineage: Eukaryota > Metazoa > Chordata > Actinopteri > Cypriniformes > Leuciscidae > Leuciscus > Leuciscus idus. The sequence continues at coordinate 37,549,612 of CM038632.1, read as the reverse complement.
TCCTACGTTTAAATTGCTGTTAGTTCTCTTGGCAAAATAATAGTTTGATAATGCATGTTACTTTTTCTGTGCAAAGTGTTTCATAAAGATTGTCCATAAACAGCACATTCCCATTGTGATAACATACTCCACCAGATTTAAAAATTTATCTATATGCAAAATTGATTTTTGAAACATGATTGACTTCACTGAGTTAAACGTGTGACAACTTGCCCCAGTCTCAGAACACACATCTACTGACACTCGACTGACGGCTTGTGCTAAACATGATTTATCTGAATGTATTCTTAACATTTAGACCATCTTAAGACAGCAATTTAATAATAATAATAAATAAAGATTATTTCATGTTTTAAGTTTAATGGACCCTCTGGAGATGATGAGTGACGAACCGAATCTGAAGATTCAGAAACAACAGAACAACACAAATCAGGAGAACAAAGAGAAAAACTCACAAACTGAAGAATCAGACAATAGATCCATGAGATTTCATCGGCAGGACAGTCTGGAGCAAAGGAGACCAAACTGTGTGTATTTTAATATCACAGACTTTTTTTAATAAAGATGTATTAAATGTCTTCTTACATGCTCTATAATATTTCCACTTTATCTTTATTTTCTTCAGTCTCTCATGATGAAGCTGTAGAGAGTCTTTCACTGAGAGACATTGACAGATGAAATATAAACTGCTTATGGACAGAAACTGGACCTGGAACAAATGGAAAAATGAACTTTAATGAAGCAATAATAATAGTTAATAATAATAATAACCACATCACCTGTTGGACTCTCAATCTCATCTGAGGTTAAACAGTAGATTACGGCATCAGCAACTCCGAGATCAAGAGCTACTTTGATTAAAAGTGTCTGCCAACCACTTACAGTAATGAATATAGTAAACTCATGTCAGGACCCTGTCGGTCAAACTGAAGGCCATGAATGAAGAAAGCCAACCCATTCTCACTCCCAAGATGTCAAAAACTGAAGTATGGTCAAGCGTCCCGGCGTCACAATGAAGACGCCAAAGGCTCCTCGGCGTCACTCTATGATGAATTGGGAACTCAGTTGCTTTCAATGGGAAACCTGTGGCGTCAACAACAGACGCGGATTTTATCAGTAGGAAATCACGCTGAAGAAGTCTCATTCCCAACACATCACGATATTTGGCATCAGTTCACGTGTGCCAGATGTTGGTAAGTACTCATAAATACTGTCCTAATAATGTTTGTTATAATGTCTTTTCTGTTTGTCGATATTAATCAGATTAGCTCATGTTTTATAGGATAACAGACACAACAAATAAGATCAAGTGACTAACTCATGACTTAACTCACGTCACCTTCTATCAATATGATTGGTTCAAATGGTAAAATCAAGCCCCGCCTTTTTACCCTCTGTTACTGGCATAAGCAAACACACCATTAAAGGGTTAAGAGCTCAGTAGATTGATCAATATATCATGACATAATACAGATTTGATTTTGTCATGGTCAGCACTTGAGGATTTTCCATCACACAAATAGACAAAGAACAAAGAATGTTTTGGTAAATTTTGTCCAAAGTGTTAGAAAGTTAGACCTAAAAGGGGAAGTGAGGTTTAGATGTTAGAATTGTAAGAATCATGGTTAGGTTAAAAGATAGTTTACTATCTTATCTATTAAAAATCCTTATCTATTAAAAATCCATCACAACACAAGTCTTTTTTTTTCTGGAACTTTTTAGCGCTTTAGACATTTGCAACAGTTAATTTTTTTACACAAAGATTGATTTTGAAATGGTTTTAGAGAAGAGGAAAATCAATGCAAACTTTCTTTATGTCTTTAAAAAAAAAGAAAAAAAATATGCTGTTATGAAAATAGTTCAAGAATTTTTTTTTTTTTTCACAATACCCTAATTCCTAATTAATAATTTTTTTTTTTTTTTTAAATGGGTTCAAAGTGTTTAAATCAACTATCTGATTTTGTTGCAGTGTGAATCTTTGGTGCTCCAATCAGGATTTTAACATCTGAAACCTATTAATGATAGAGATACTGATCTGTACTACAGTAAAGGAATAAAGAGCAATAATAGTATAATCAGCCTCTGATTATTAAAATAATAACACACTTGTGGTGTATTGTGTTCAGAATGGCTTTGGATGATGACAGAATGTTGTGGTTTAAAGAAGAGAAGCCAGAAAGATGTTCACAGTGAACTGTCATGTCAGCAAACTGTTGAGACAGATATTTATATCCAAGAGAATTTCATCAATGTTTGTCTGAAGAAACTGCTGCTCATTGTTCATGAGGTTAAGAGGTTATTGTTGTGAATGCCATAATATGTTTGGCCTGAAACCTCCTCTAATTCTCCTGCTTCTGTTCTCTTGTTTCTTTCTCAGATCAGATCTCGACAGCTCCTGTTTGGATTTAGCATTTGAGAAGATTGCAGATCATCAACTTTTAGAATACAAAACCTCAACAACAATGAGCACAAAATCATTGCCTAATATTTTTTATAGAGTTGGAGAATGGCAAAAGTGACATGATACACTACATAATTTTTTTTTGACCGTCCGTTTACACGTTCTTTCAACTGTGACCCATATCCGATTCATGTGTTTACACTTGCCATAAAGGAACTAAAGGAACCTCTGTCCTCTGTACTTACCCAGCGTCGCTGGAAATGGATAGGACATGTTTTACGTGTGCAAAATAATCGCTTACCATTACAAACCTTTATGGCCTTTGGATTGAGCAGAAAGAAATATAACCGGGAATGGCAAGAACATATTCAAACCTTGGCAATGTTTATATATAATAATTAATTAAATATATACTGTATATATGTGTGTATATATATATATATATATATATATATATATATATATATATATATATTTTTTTTTTTTTTTTTTTTTATTGCTACCCCCCAAAAAATTACTGGGTCTTACCAGGCCACTCCTGAAAAACCGGGTTCATGGTACAGGCCCCTGGACTCTTTTACAGACTCATCTGATCACACACACACACACACAGACTCATGAACAGCTTCTTCCTCAGATGCGTGTCTGATCACTGGGTTTTATTCCTCTTTACTGACAACATTTGATATGCGTCACACAGAGACTTTGTGTTTTACTAAATATGTGTTTAATTTTGCACTGACCCATACATTTCCTGTATTATTTATAGGTTTGTATACCTGCATATTGCCACATATTTCCTATATTCTATATTTTTCTGTATATAGAGAAATAACATTTATTTAATATGCATTTAATAATCATATTTTTGTTTTTGCAGATATAATAATGGCTCAGCATATTTAATCCAGTGTAATAACTATTATTCAATAAAATAATAAGTAGTTTAGTTAAGGTGTTCCAATGGCAAAGATTGTTTATTTTCACTACAACATATTTTACAGTTTTTCACAATTGCTAAGACACATATCTTGAAACCTTCACCTATCTTCTCACAACATTAAACACAAATACACATTTTCAAACTAAACTCACAAAACCACTGTAGGCTACCCTTCTAGTCTGACACATCCAGCCTTGACGACACGGTCCACACCTTGCTCGTCCTCATCCTCCTCTTACACGTACTCTTCCTCCTCTCCCTCTCAGATTGTTTCCATATATTGTTCATATCATCAGTGCACTTGTGTCAGATGTACTCTCTAAACTGGCTCATATTATACAGTTGCTTTGATCACATCATTAGAAATCAGTGTGAACAATTTTGAATCGTTGTGTGTGAGCAATGACAGCTGTTTTGTAGTTGTGTTTAACTTTTGCCTCTTCTGTTTAGTGTTTTGTGACACAAATGTATCACGGTGCGATATGTGTTTTAATAAGTGAGAATGTGTTCAGAGATTTGCAAACAGTGTCTAACTGCCTGAACCTGTTTAAGGTTTTGCAGAAATGGTGATTTATTCGACAAATTGGTTTAGGCTATTGATAATTTGTTTCAGAGAATGGAGTTTAGGGATTTAGCAATTCAGAAAACCTGTATTAACAACATATTTTGTTGCTGATATTCGTTACATGACATTTATTGGCTCAAAAGCTTAAGCAGGCCTCAAATTATAGTAAACATATATCAAATATGATGAAATAAAATAATAGTTGACATGATATTTGTATGTTGCATTTACTTGAAAGAATTTAAACATGTCTAAAATAAATGAACACATTAAATACACAATTTCTGAATGATATTGCTCTAGTTGTAATATAGTGATGTGTTTCTCTCTACAGGAGATGAAGGATGGACAATATCAAGGAAAGTGTCAACCAGCAATCAGTATATGGTATAACACTTTAGAATACTGTTTATTTCTTACTGCATAACTAATAAGGAATTACCGAAGAACTTATAGGTAATTATTTATTAACACTTAAGTCACTACTGCTTTCTCAGTTAAACTGATAGAAGACTGATATCTTCTTACAGGGATTCGGTGTCCAGAGTTGAATCTATATATATATATGAATCTGATATTTCTGATGTGGGGATCCGTCTGATCTAACATTATCATGAGCTCTGAAGGTCAGAGAAGATCAGACATGAACTCTCCAACACAACACAACTGCTGTTGAAACTATAGCCTTTAGTAAGCTTATATATTTACAAGTCACATGACATATAATATAATAAAATAAAATGTGTGAAATACTAGAACAGCGTATTGGCTGTTAACACACACACCATATATTCTGTTGTTCAGCCCAAATATGCTTATATTTCCTTTTATCTGTAACAGATATGGTAATCAAAAATGAATCTGATAACTTCTGTACAGCTTGAATGAAGATGACCTGAGCAGAATTCAGTCAAGTTTGATGTCATTAGAATAAGAATAAAAAATAAAAAAAAACGTCAGGAAGCGCTGCACTGTTCACACTACATCAACAATCAAGGAGAATGACGTGGAAGAGATTGTTGAATAAAGTCGTTATTTTGGGGGGTTTTCGCACTAAAAGTATTCTCATCGCTTCATAACATTAAGGTTGAACCACTGGAGTCATGGACTATTTTAACGATACTTTTCTGGACCTTGAAAGTTGCAATGATGTTGCCGTCTATGTGGGGTCAGAAACCTCTCAGATTTCATCAAAAATATCTTCATTTGTGTTCCAAAGATTCAGTCTCAGTAACTAGAGATCACACCAGTTTGAGTTATGAAGACTTCAGATGATCATAACTCTGAGTAAACACATTATCATCTATATACTATAATCATCTTTAATGTGTTCATTATTTATTTGAATAACTATTACTTTGAAACAATATGTATTGTGAAAAACTCTATACAAATAAACTTAAAAGTGAAAATAAAACTATGTGAACTAAAGCGGATCCAGATTGCCCTTTGACCCTGTAATGCAGTCTCGTGTCTCCCTCTACAGGAGATCATCAGAATCACAGCAGAGTTAAAGAAGCTACAGATGAAAATGTGTTTTACAGCAACAAATGAAAACACTTACAGATTTCAGTTCATCAGGGAATATGAAAATCAACAAGTTGTAATTTGAAGGGAATCATTATTGAAGTCAAACACAAAGATGTCAAATGTGCGTCACTATAAAATATGACTTCTGCTGTTTTGATATTATTCTGAAGGTTTGAATGGTTTGATCAGAATCAAGATCTCTTTAGTTCCAGTGAATTCTGTGACGCTTCCAGCTTTAATATCATAAAGCAGCCTGTGATTATGATGATGAGTTTATGACAGAATCACTTTTATTCTCCGCTTTCTCCATCATGTGCTTCATCTGTCGTTTCACACAGAAGATCTCTCTGTTTCTCTTTCTGATAGAGTTAGAAACAGGGAATAATTGATGTTCTTCCCAGAGACTGTGTTTCTGGATTCTTCTGTTAGCAGATGCTGATGATGATGTTTCATATCAGGCAAATCTCCATCATCTCCTGATTCAACAATATGCACAAACTCAGATCACTCATACATGCATTACAATCATGAGTCTCAGTATAATATGTTTTCCTCATTTAAAAGCTCCTGAAAGATGTCATTTCTGTAGAAGATGAAAATAAATCAACACATTCATTCACACAGAACATACCTTAGTACTTCTTCAAAACAATATCTCCTCTGAATATCTGATGTGAGACGCAGCCGTATTGTTTCCTGAAGAGTTTCAAGAGTCTGAATGTTAAATGTAAAACTCAGATCTGATAAACTCCATCAGCTGCTCATTTAATCATCTCTGATTTATTAACACTGATTTCCATCAGCAGAACATTAGTGACTTTAACAGACGAACTGAAGCTGTTCAGAACAACAACAGATCAACACTTACTCAATACTCAATATCTACTGTTCACAAACACATCATAGTATACATTAAAGCAGAAGTTGCTAGAAGTTCAGTCATTCACACAAAATGTAAAATCACATTATTATTTGTGAGTTGATAATGAATGACATTCAGTGAATTAAACTGAGAGAATGTCACTTGTTTAAAATAGAAATGAAGGCATTGTAAATAAATCTGTATGAGTGTGTGTTTTCTATTCCTCCTAACACACAGAATATGATCTGCAGTTTTCATCTTTGTCCACTAGATGTCAGAAGTAGATTTGAGGTGAAACTCAAAGGCCTTTAGTTTCAGGATCAGAGACAGTGAAGAGAAATCAGAGAATCTGATCTGAAGCTCAATGAGGATCATCATGTGTCTCATATCAAGCAGAAAGAGACTCTCATCTGATGTGAATCTGGAGGAGAAAGTGTCCCAGTAACGGAGGATAAACTCCACTGTCTGAGGATCATATCGAGATCTCTTCTACACACTTAAAGAACAGAAATGACCTTGAAACTTCAGCATATCAGCAAATCACTTTAGAGATTAGAATGGCCTCTCAATTTCAAGTCTCTTTATAAACCTCCCTGTTTTCTTTAGTATATTCATTCTTTTCTTCGGTTGGTTTTACTAATTTATATTTGAGTCTGATGCTGTTTGATGTTTTATGGTTACTATTAGCTATTGTTGCTCATATTATTATTATTTATTTGTCGTTATGCATGTTATATCTTCTTCTAATCTTGTTCTTCTGTAAAGCACTTTGGTCAGCCTAAAGGCTGTTGTAAATATGCTATATAAATAAAATTGAACTTGATATAAAGGAGCTGCCTATAAAGCCTCTTAAAAGGAGACGCTGCCCCAAAGTGATCACAAAGGAGCAAAACCTGTTTCTTACAGAACCCACACAGAGGAAGAACAAGCTCAGCTTATCTTAGAGATCTTAGAGATCAATGTTGTTGATAAATGAAGCTCAGGTGAGCGAAGGCCTCAGAAGAACGAGTATCTGTAGCGAGAGAACAAACAGTGGATATCTTAAAGACATCTCATCACTGCAGAGAGAAACACCCTTCATATCACTAGTCACATTTCCATAACAGATTTGCGCAAAGCGTTTGCGATATTTTCTAAATGATGTTTTATAAACAAAGTTCGGGAGGAGCACGGTCAAATAATCAATCCAATCTACTTGTCATCAAACAATTATGTCTACCTATCAGCATGACAAGAACAGTATATATATTCACTCTGTCAACTCACCTAACATTCCTTGACAGTTTTCAGCATCCCTCCACCACCCCAACTCCTCACTCTTGGCTTGTTCTTTCACAGCCAGGAATACGGGGGGAGTACTCTGGGTTCGGGCCGAATACCGAGCCCGCCCTCTCCTCGGACAGCACGCCAAATGCGCTTTTATTCTATCTGACTTATTTGTAAGTGTGAACTCGTGAAATGTCGATAAAAAACTGTTGCGCAATGACGGCGTTTCCATTAACTGATGTTATGCGACTGAAACGTAATTTTTTCCTCTCTCTTTCTATCTAATTCCAAAACTCATGGCAACGGATGTTGGTTTACATATATCTCAGCCACACGAGCCATTATTATTAATGGAAGGAGACGTAGGCTTGTTATCCAATCATTAATGGCAAGGAAAGACCCTTATACTGTGAGCGGCTCGTATGAGGAGTTTCTGGTGTTTCTCCCTCAGATCTGCTTCAAGATCTTGATAAATTGTGGCATTTCTTTGTTGTTTAGGATCCAGTTTTCTCATGATATATTGTCTTTTATGAGTTTAATGAAGATCTCTCTCTCATCTTCTGTCAAAACACACCGCTCCTACGCCAGGTTTTGCGAAATATTCCTTTTTCGAATTGTCTGAAAAAAAACTCATGCGAGCGTAAAAACTGTTTTTGCGATATATGAGATTTTTTGCGAAATTGACGTGTTTCCATTGGGCGTATATTTTCGATTCGCAATTTCAATTTGGCCAATTTAAAGGGTAATGGAAACGCGGCTACTGTCTAGCTGGAGCTCTACTGTAAAAATGCAGTCATCAAATAGCAAAAGCACAAAAGATCAATGAAATCTGTAAGACTGCAGAATCAAAGTCAGTGAGAGATTGATTCTGATCAGCGTCACGTCTTCATGTTGGTCCTCAGGACTCGATCCAAAATGTCATGAATGACACACAACGGCTCAAAAGTGTTCACACTTGATTCTAATGATGTGATCAAACCAAGAAAATGAGCCCGTTCAGAAAAGTTCACAGTGTCATTGTTAAAAAAGAGCATCATGCTTGACCAGTGAGTTTTTTTGTTTGTTTTTTTTTGCAAAAAAAGTTTTTACGTGTTGACTTGTGCGAAAAAGAGTTAATGTGAATAATGTGAGATGGAAACGCATTTGCCGAATAAATTCTGATAACGGATAGCCGGTTCAGACTCTTCCTCTCAAGTATCTTACAATGCCTACCCTAGTATACAGACAATATATTTTACAACAATTTATAACCCTCATTTTTATTCATAACCAGCCTTCCACTCTAACTGTGTAGAAGTGATGTAGAAATATTACTGACAGTTCTGGCGTAATGTTGTCTTGTAGAAAGCAGCAGTCGGTGTCACTAACACTCATCAACAGAGACAAGATCATGGTTAACACGAGCAGTTTCACTATGAGTGGAATGTGCATGAATGTTGTAGTGGCAAAAACAATGTTGGGTTTTTCCTGTAACCCCCTGTTATTGTTTCCAACCACCTGGAGAATGCGAGTACAGAGTGTTGTCGTTGAATGTTTGTCGGTATTTATTGCAAATAAATATAAAGTACATAAACAAAAATGAAAACTGGTTTAAATGTCTTTAAAAATTCCTTTGTAGCGCTTGGAGTTCAGCTTTCTCATACAGGCCTAGCTCCAGTAACGCAGATCCAGGCCGAGGTCAAAGACTGTTGCTGAGTCCCAATTCGCATACTATCCGTCCTAAATAGTATGCGAAACTAGAATTAGTACGTCCCAGATCATAGTATGTTGAAATGAGTATTCCAAAGATACCCGGATGGTCTACTATTTACGGTTAGAATTCGAAGTGCAGATCAATGCACACTCTAACGGCTAATATTACCCACAACCCATTGCGTGCGGGAGGGAGGAGCTTTGTGGTGATGGTGGTGATGTAAACATGGCAGTCGGATGCAGCAGCGGAGATGCGCCCTCAGTTTTTAAGTGTAAGAATTCAAATGTTTAACCCTAATTAAAGTTATATTTTATTGTCTCGTAATATTAATGGGTTTATGTTGTGCCAAAAAAGTACCGTGTTTATCTTGTAGGGTCTGATGAAGATACTGAGCGCCTCATTGGGGTTCCCTTTCAAGGGAACTCGAGCTGCGAGACGCGGTGGGAACGCCCTGCGTGATTGCGTCGTGAAGCACGTGTATAATCAGTCCAATGGAAAGACGAGACGTCATAGGCGGGTGACGTCATCGACCAGTAAACTATAAGGCAGCCCCGCTGACACAGATCGCGTTAGCTTCTGTGCCTTCAGCAAGCGATCTGTGTATTCTGTCCTTGTCATATTTATTGTTGTCTGTCAAGTTGCAATATATATATATATATATATATATATATTATGGCAAAAGAGAGCAAGCAAGCGTTGTGTTGTTCCCTGCCCACGTTATATCACGGGTGGGGACACACACTTCAGCTTTGTGTTGCTTGTTTGTGAGTGGAGCATGCCAACAGTCAGTTCTCGAGGGGGCTGACTGTGAGCATTGCGAGAAGCTGTCCGTGAGGATGCTCTGCTCCCGCCGGCCGTTCTTCGAGGAGGACGGTTCGGTGCGCGCTCCCCGTGGCGCGGGTCCCGCTGCTGCCGAGGCACGGCATCTTGGGGATCGCGAATGGATCGAACAGCGGGGTTTGAGACGGGCCCCGCCCTATCTCTGCCTTCACCTGTTAGATCCAGTGCCTTATCTCGGGGAAAAGCACGCTCTGCGGTTTCTCCTCCCCGGGATGAGGCACTCATGCTGCGATTTCCAGTTCCGAGGAATTGGTATCTTTAGTGTTTTTGTTAAGAGAACAAAACAATTAAAAATATAAAGAATAAAGCAGATGTTTATGAGTTTTCAATAAATAAATAAATAAGTCAGCTCATAACTCTGTTGAATAAAGAGGAGAAAAAGAAAATAAACTTTTAAAAGGAGGTTTTATCTAGTGCTGTTGCTAAGTTAAATATTACTGGCCAGCCGGTTATTATGAGAGTGAAAATATAAGGAAAACGTCTCGGGTTACGTATGTAACCCTCGTTCCCTGAGTAGGGAACGAGACGCTGCATCGATACTCGATACTTTGGGGAATGCCCTCGGCATGACGCGTCTGAAGTCTGTAATGGAACTATTCCAATCTTGATTGGTGCTCGTCACTCGTGACGTTGCATGTGACGGTGATCCGGAAGCTATAAAAGGGCAACGGAACATAGCCGTATCAGCTTTTAAAGGGTCGAAGCAAGTCGTTCTCAGGAGCACGAAAAGTGTGGCCGAGAGATGCAGCGTCTCGTTCCCTACTCAGGGAACGAGGGTTACATACGTAACCCGAGACGTTCCCTTTCGTAAAGGGAACTCCCGCTGCATCGATACTCGATACTTTGGGGAACGAATACCCACGCCGCCACACTGAGAGACCCTGCCCTGGTGTGAAGCAATCTGGCACACTCAAGACATGAGAACTTGTGAACCTGGTGTAGAGGACAGATCCAGACTGTAATGTTTGATGAAGGTGTGTGGGGAGGCCCAGCCAGCGGCATCACAGACCTCTTGAAGAGAAACCCCTGCTAGCAAGGCTCTAGAGGATGCCACTCCTCTGGTTGAGTGAGCTTTTATCAGGAGAGGTGAAGGCAGATTGCGCACCTCGTAAGCTGAAGAAATAGCCTCTACTATCCACTTGCTAATAGTCTGCTTGGAGACCGGGGAGCCCTTCTTGGATAACCCAAAACACACAAACAGCTGGTCCGACTTCCTCCAGCCCGAGGTCCTATGTACATAGGCCTCAAGAGCTCGGACCGGGCATAACAAGTGTAACTTAGCTTGATCAGCCGACACATGCGGTGGAGGATGAAAGGCCGGAAGGATTATAGACCGTGCCACATTTGTGGGCACCTTAGGCACGTAGCCAGGTCTAGGGTGGAGAATGGCTCTCACTCTGCCAGGAGAGAACTCGAGGCAAGAGGGAGCCACAGATAGCGCCTGCAGGTCGCCAACTCGTTTCAGGGAAGTAATAGCGAGCAGGAAGGCTACCTTAAAGGATAAAAATTTCTCAGACACCTTATCCAGGGGTTCGAAGGGTGCCAGGGATAAACCTTCGAGGACCACTGCCAGGTCCCACGTGGGGACCCTAGGCTGGATAGCAGGCCTCATCCTCCTGGCTCCACGAAGGAAACGAATTATGAGTGGGTGTGTCCCCAGCGTGCCACCCCTAAAGGCGTGTGGAAGGCTGATATAGCCGCCACATAGACCTTAAGCGTGGACGGGGAGAGCCCGTCAGAGAAACGATTCTGGAGGAACTCCAGTACTGAAGCCACTGGGCAGTTAACTGGGTCCAACTGATGTTCTCTGCACCATAAAATAAAAATTTTCCATTTAAATGCATAAAGTTTCCTCGTGGAGGGGGCTCTAGAGTTTATAATGGTCTCAACAACCTCGGTTGAGAGACCAGAATTTATGAATTGGTCCCCCTCAGGGGCCAATCCAGTAGCTTCCTGGGCTACCGCCAAGGGTGAAATATCATGACCTTGGGCTGAAGAGGGAGGACCATCCTGATCCGGATTCACCGCGGAAGGCCTGCCAGAAGGGCCCAGATGTTTGGAAGCCATATTTGGGCCTGTCAGTACAGGGCCACTAAGAGTAAGCTGATCCCGTACTGCTGAACCCTCTTGTACTCTAGAACCCCCGGGGGCAGAACAATCGGGGAAAGTATACACAGACATGGCCTCAACCATGTCTGTATCATGATATCCAAACCCAGCAGAGCTGGAAGAGCATGGGAGAGGTGGCGCAGAAGGTGGCCGTCCACATAAAGGGGAAACAGGAGCACCTCTGACAAACCGACCTCCATCCCGGCTAAAGCCAACTTGGGGTGGAGTTCGAAATCCCCGGGCTGCAGCCCCTGCCTCGACAGGATGACTGCCCCCTCTTTGATCAGAGAGACCATCGACATAGTGTCTGTCAAAAATAGAACCTAATGGTCTCTCTGAAGTTTCCTCAGACCCTGTGTTTCCAACACAGGTACTAGGAGCAGGAACCATAACTTCCTCCCCATGATCAGAAAACGAGGGCATGTGCGCGTAACTCTGGTCATGCGGAGTGGGTTCCCTCTCGGGGAAAACCCATTGGTCCTGAGCCACTACTACAGGGCCCCCATGTACAGCAGGCCAAAGAATAGTATGTTGAACACTGCTGCCAGCGAGCCCACTCTTTAATAAGGTCACGTAGTGGTGGCCTGGCCTAGCTTGATATTCATGACTATGGTAAGGAAGATGAGTGTCTGAGCTGGAGACAATTGTGCCTGCATCATGACTATAACCTACACCGCCCCCAGGAATCGGTTTCTCTGAAGAGGCACTGGTGATTTTTCCTAGACTCTGAGCCATATTCCCTAGCACCTCACGAGACTCGAAACAACACCTCGGTGTTGAACCGTGTGCTCTAGTAGTCAATGGACAGGAATGAGGATGCCCTGAAGACTCCATGGAGCTAGGACAGTGACCATGCATTCCGAGGAGGTGCGGGGATACAATACTAGGCCGAATGGAAGAATCCGGAACTGATGTGCTTTTCCCCCAAAAGCAGATCTCGGAAACTTCCCGTGATGGGGTTAGAAGGGAATGAGGAGTTAAGGGCCTTGTGGATCTATCACGACAGACCAGTCCTCGGAGCTGGTCTGACTGACAGTCGGAATCTTGAATCTGAACCCCCTCGGAGGTTGATCCATTACCCTGAGATCCGAAACAAGGCCTTACTCCCCTTCCCTCACAGGAACTATGAAGTACCGGCTGTAGAACCCGGGCTCCCGAAACCGAGGAAGAGCTCACCTTGAGGTTTCCTTTGTTAAGAGAGACTTGACTTCCTGTTCCAAGAACCAACCCTGCTCGGGGCTGGCAGACATGTGAACCACCCTTAGTAGATAATATTTTTATATTAGCTCCGCTGTAAGCAGGACCCTCCAGGCTATATTTTGAAGACCCCTCGGGGTGTCTAAATATGCTATTATGGGGACCAGTCCCTCGAGACTGGCCTTGGCTAAAAATGTTCAAATGGTTTCGGTGACCTGAAGCAGCTAACTGGCAGGAACTAACCGAAATATGCTCTCTACAGACCTCCTGAGAGGCGGCGAACTCGACAGGGCCGCAACGTTTCCGGGCAGATACTGCGATTTGTGTTCGCTGGAAGCCGATGTGTCCCGAAGCGCCATCGGCGGCGGGAAGTAAACATCGATTTCCTAAGGGCTGTATAAGGGGGCGAGACTCCTGTACTCGCTCTCCTGGGGGAACGGCCATAAGGGTCTGCATGTTACGACAAGACCTCTTAGTTGAAGCCATCTTAGCCCGAGAGACAGTCCTCAGACCTGTCCTCGATATAGAGGGCTTCATACGAGAATGTCTCTTCTGGCCCCAAGCCTTATACGGGGGGGCACGAGAGGAAACCTTCTCAAAATATGTTGAACTGGCGGCTGTCCCCTGAGGCTGCCCCCTGGCAGCAACCCCATGAGACCTAGATTGACAACTGGGGATAGCTGATTGTCGCTCTGCCTCCTGAAACCTTTCGACAACGGTTCTCGCCGTGTCGCCAAAGAGGCCAGAAGGTGAAAGGGGGGCATCGAGAAGGAAAGCCCTGTCCTTCTCCTCGATCCCCAAGCGATTAAGCCATAAATGTCTCTCTGTGACGACTATTGCTGCCATAGAACGGCCAATAGCACGAGCCGTCTCCTTAATAATACGGAGAGATAAGTCAGCTACTCTACGAAATTCAGTAATACCGTTGAGTGAGACCTCCCAGTTATCATCCACCTCTTTGAGGAGGTCAGCCTGGTATGCCTGTAATAACCCCATCGTGTGTAGGCATGCACCGGCTCGACCCACCGCCATATAAGCTTTCCCTAACAAATTCGATGTACGAGATTTGGAGGGAAGTGTCTGAGCTATCAGGGGTGACGCAACGTCAGGGAGAAAATATTTCGCAAAATATTCCTCAACCCGAGGCATCACCCCATAACCATTCTCATTAGATTCCCTAATAGATGAGTAAATATATACATGGGGGGAAAATAATTGAGATGAACATGGATTTTCCCACGATCTCGATACCTCAGTATGAAGATCAGTGAAAAAGGGAAGGCTCTGACACAAAGATTGTGACTGGGTCTGCAGGAAGCGCTCATCCATTTTATTTTTCTTAGTCGCTTCCTGCTTATTATATGGCCATTCAACGTTTAATTTAACCACTGCCCTGGTCACAACCTCCAGCAATTCCTCAATAACGGGAATATGGGGTGGCGAATCCCCATATTTATGTGATTCAGTGTTGATAATATCTAACCCCTCGGAGCCAGATAAATCAAACGCTGTGTCTTTAACACGGTCGGAAGAAGCCGCAGCGCGGGCTTCCGAACCGTGCGCGAGACCAGTGGAGCTGGTTAATAAACACTGAGAAAGGGTCGCAACCGTCTCAGTGTTATCTGCCAGCTCCACGTGCGAATCCCATGCATACAAGCGGCGCGCTGCCTCAACAGACGCGGGGCCTGATGCACTGGAAACGCAAGCCTGATCTGATTGATCGAACAAGCTCAAACGGGAGCGGAGCTCTCTCATAGATAGCTGAAAACAGTTTGCACAGACAGCGCCCTCGAGCACTGCCCGTGCATGCTCCACTCCCAGACAAACAACACAAAACGAGTGCGTGTCACCCTCGCTCAAATAGCGCGAGCAAGGGGACGCACACCGCCTGAGTCGTTTCTCTATATTCGCCATATATATATTGAGATAGACAAACAACACCAAATAAGACAATACAGTCACACAGAACGCTTGCTGAAGACAGAAAGCTGATACGGCTATGTTCCGTTGCCCTTTTATAGCTTCCGGATCACCGTCACATGCAACGTCACGAGTGACGAGCACCAATCAAGATTGGAATAGTTCCATTACAGACTTCAGACGCGTCATGCCGAGGGCATTCCCCAAAGTATCGAGTATCGATGCAGCGGGAGTTCCCTTTACGAAAGGGAACTCTATATCTCAGCCTCCTCGTCAGGGAATGCCGTTTTTTCCCTATCTCCACACTGAGGTGTCGAGATCGTGGAATAAACCGGTTTCTATTTATGTGTTTAATCCCCAAACTTCTACTATAGTAATGTTATGGGTATTAACCCTCTGAGGTCTGAGGGGCTTTTGGGGTCCTTGAGATGTTCTGACATGCCCTGACATTTGTGCTTTTTTCAGTTGCTTATAAACATATTAATGGCAAAGGTATAATTACACTCTATTTAGCACAAACAGGGCTACCATAATATGTGAGCAACATGCATGTACATGTTTGTATTTTTGAGAGAATAATGTTTATGCATGTTTTGTTTTGTTTTTTCTTATACACTGGGTGCCTCAATAAAAAAGAAGAGTATGGTACTAGGTTTTCTGTATGGAATGTATTTCTGTAACCAAAATCATAATCTTAGTATAAAACAATGGGAGTGATAGATATAAATTGTAGTACTGAATATGAGAAATTTGAACACTACTTCTGTTCCTCTACCAATATAAGCTGTGATTATTACAACCCTGAAGATCTGAAACAAAATAATGACTTTTCCTTTTCTTTAATGCATTTAAATATTAGAAGTCTTAGTAAGCATTATGACGATCTCGTTGCATTTCTTGCTAGCACAGGAAAAAGTTTTGATATCATTGGTTGTAGTGAAACTTGGATGAGTGAGCAAACCCTTTTAGATATTTATCAATTAGATGGATACTCATTGTATTGTATTAATAGGGAGGGTAGAATTGGAGGAGGGGTATGCTTATATGTAAATTCTCATTACTCTGTTAAGGAGCGTCATGATTTGACAGTTGATGATGGTCACACTGATTCATTATTCCTAGAAGTTAAAATGGCGAGTGGTGCATGTATCATTATTGGAGTAATTTACCGACCACCAAACTCTGACTATGAAATATTCAGAAACCACCTTGATAATCTCCTTTTCAGTATAAATCAGATGAGCAAAAACAGTATTATTATGGGTGATTTTAATATTGACATTTCTAAAGAAGATATCAAGGGAACTGATTTTTTAAATACCCTCCACTCCTTATCATTCTATCCTACTATTGATAAACACACACGTGTTACAGAGAGAAGTATGTCTACAATTGACAATATTATAACAAATTTGCAAAATACTGGTTGTAAATCGGGTGTAATATTTTCTGACATCTCTGATCATTACCCTGTTGTGTTCTTTACTAACTGCATAAAAAGAGTATCCGATCCATGTACTAAGAGGAAGTTAAAAGTTCTTAATAATAAAACACTTGCAAACCTAACTCAACACCTCCAAAGTAAAAGCTGGGATGAAATATACAATGCCATAGACCCCAATTTTGCTTATAATTTCTTAATTGATGGAATAACTGACGCTATTAACATGACTATTCCTGAAAAGATAATCAAACATAAAAAGGAAACTCATCCATGGATCACCAAAGGAATCCTAAAGTCTATCCAAAAGAAGGATAAACTTTACAAACAATACAGGAAGAATCCGAATAACAATAACAAAACCTTATATACACGTTATAAAAATAAATTAACTAGGTTAATACGAGACAGCAAAGCGAGTTACTTCACTGATTGTCTCAAAACTGCCTCGGGGGATCAGAAGAAATCTTGGAAGGTGTTGAATGAGATACTTGGCCGCAGTAATAAATCCACAGTCATCCCTGACACCGTTGTGCAAACTCAATCTAATAATTATACAATACAAGATTCACTACCAGACTTGTTTAATAGACATTTTGCCTCTGTTGGAAAGAATTTGTCTCAACAATTTGGTCCACTTGGGGGTGCCAATTACAAAACATTCTTGAGGAATAATTATCCCAGTTCGTGCTATTTTAGACCTAGTTGTAAACTGGAAGTTACTAACATTATTAATAAACTTAAATGCTCTCATACAGCTGGTGCTGATGGAATCTGTAGCATGATCCTCAAAACCATAGTGAATGAAATAGCTGAGCCACTCGCCTATATAATTAATTTATCATTACAGCATGGCATAGTTCCTAAACAAACTAAGGTGGCAAAGATAATACCAATATACAAATCTGGGGATAAAAGTGATTTTCAAAACTATAGACCCATATCAATCCTGCCAACGTTGTCTAAAGTATTAGAAAGGGTGGTTTATTCACGACTTGTAGATTACTTAAATAAACATAACATACTAGAATCCTCACAATATGGCTTTAGGAAGAATAGCAGCACAAGTATGGCTATTTTAGATCTTGTAGAGAAAATAACTGATGCTTTTGAAAGGAAAGAGGCTGGTATTGGGATCTTTCTCGACCTTTCAAAAGCATTCGACACGATCGATTTTGAAATTTTACTTGGAAAACTGTCGCACTACGGGGTCAGGGGTGTGGCTCTTCAGTGGTTCAGGGACTATGTTTATGGAAGACGGCAATATGTAAACTTAAATGGTATTGACTCTGGATTGCAAAATATAGTATTCGGGGTTCCCCAGGGATCTATTCTGGGACCTCTCTTGTTCATTGTTTACATTAATGATTTTGTACATTGTTCCAGTGATGTTCATAAAATACTCTTCGCTGATGACACAAATCTATTTGTATCTCACAAATATTTGTGTCATCTTGAAAAACTCTTAAATGATAGACTTGTAGATATTGACACCTGGTTTAAATGTAACAAACTATCACTAAACATTAGTAAAACCTTTTATATTGTTTTTCGACCAAGTAGTCATAAGTACAGTGATTGTGATATTAATTTAAGTATAGATGGTAGAGCTATTCAAAGAGTGGATGCAATAAAATTTCTTGGAATACATATTGATCAGTTCATAAACTTTAAGGAACATATTAATGAGCTAGTTAAAAAACTATCTAAAATTGTGGGCTTGTTCTTTAAAGTGAGACACGTGCTCCCATTAGACGTGCTCTTGTCTTTGTATAGGACTCTGTTTGAGCCTCATTTGGCTTATTGTAATATTATTTGGAATAATACTTATCCTTCTTATACTGAGAAACTCTTGATATTACAAAAGAAAGCTATAAGAGCTATTACATGGTCCACACGTAACTTTCATACAAATGCTCTCTTCCATAGACACGGCCTACTAAAGCTTCCTGAAAGTAACTTTTATCATAATGCATGTACAATGTACAATGTTGTCAACAGGTTAAACATCCGATTGTGTGAGCTCATTCCATTATACACACCTTCTCACACATACCACACTAGACAAAAGCTGCTCTTAAAAGGTAAATGTAGGAACCGAACAAGTGCTAGGTTTACTTTATGTTACAGTGGTCCACAATTATGGAATGAGCTGGATACTAATTTAAAACAATCTGTTTCATTATTTATATTTAAAAAGAAATTAAAGCAACAACTATTGGAGAGATATAACCCCGAGGGACTTACGGCTGAGATCTAACCCCCTTTCTCTTGGTACATGGATCTATTTAAATTGAGGTACAAAAGTACAGTGACTGTCTTTTCTCTTCTTTTTTTTTTTTTTTTTTTTTTTTTTTTCTTTCTTTGTTTCTGCTTGAGGTAACTATATTCTAAACACCCATAATTTAAAGAATGGTTGTCCTGGCATAAAAGTTGGACCAGTCACATAATCTTTGACAGGTGGGTGGGGTGGTATTGGTGGTGGGATGGACCCCTATTTATAAGCTATTGCTTCTTGGGAGTTCATTTTTTCACAATAGAACACAATTGTTTTTCCGGAACAGCTGTTGGTCAAGCTACCTTGAACTATGGTGGGTACTAGTTGTAGCTGCAGTTGAAATGTAATGTGTTTTGTACTGTAAATTTTACACTCCTTCGAAAATGTAGCTGTGTAACTGAGTAACTATTTCAATTGCTTGACACCATTGGCAAGATATGGACTGAAATGGTAGTGATGTCACCGACCCGGGGTGCAGTTAAAGATTCCTTCTGTCCATTCTCTTGTGTTTTTTCGAAGTTGGCTATAAGCTCTTGTAGATCTTGTACAACAGTATCCAGCTTGAGTTGGCATGTGCAATCATAATTGTTTGTAACTTAAGTTATTTGTATTGTGATGAATGATATATTATCATATTTTGTGTGGGCAAAGTATGTAGTCCTGGCAGCAGGGAAAGTAATATATTCTGTAACTTGTTACTCTGTGATTGCTACCCCCAAAAACTGTTCTGATGTAGCAACAAATGCAATGTGTAAAATTGTGGAAATAAACTAAACTAAATGATGATGATGATGAAATATGCATGGTTATTGAAAAAACGAAAAACTAAAGTTCTCTTACGAGAGGTCTCTCGTACTGCGTAAGATATCTTACGCTAGGGGAAAATCCTTTTTCCGCGAGATATTGAAGCCAAAAATTATCCTTAATTTTGTAATAATGCAAAACGCGTTGCGGCAGCATGCAGACATAGGCGAGGCAGCTCGCGCGCCTATTGGCTGCTCTGCGGCAACTGCAGCAGCCTATCGAGCGAGGCCTGGCGTGACGCCAGACCCAATCAGGGCACTTCGCGCCCGCTGCGTCACGTCCCGCCGAAATGGGCGTGGTCTAGGCCTATAAATACCGCTCGCAGGCAGCTATTATCTGATTTTTCATCCTTCAAGCGAAGCACACGCATCGCTGGAGCTGGAGAAGAAGCCGCGCCGTCTGAGAGAGAGCACCTTCAGCGGGACGAGTCACTGAAGTCGCTGGCCGCGCCGCCTTCCTGCCTTCCTGCTGCGCTTTCCGGCGCTCATATCCTTTCTATTACACTGTACTCTGTTTGTGTGTGTGTGTCGCCGCTGCGACACACATTCTAAAAGAGCTAGCGTCTTTTTCAAGATGCCTTCCTGCGGCTCGCGCAGAGCCACACTCAGCGACGGGGACCGCCACGTGGTTTGCGTTTCCTGCCTGGGTGAGGAACATGCAGTTCTCGAGCTCGCTGACGGCGGCTGCCCTCACTGCGAGCTGATGACTATGGCGACTCTGAGGACTCGCCTGGCCTTCTTCGCTGAGACTGCTCCCCCGCCCGCCACGGTGTCGCGCCGTAAAAAGCGCCGTGCCCAGCGGGTCCCGGAACCTTCCCCCAGCCGCCAAAGCTTGCCGGTTCGCCCGCTTGCTTCCCCGGCTTCGTCAGCCTCTCTTCCTGACGGACAGCGGCCGCCGTCTGCCGCCGCTTCCGTCGACATCGCTGATGAGGAAGCCCTGCTGGGAGAGGATGATTCCTGCTCTATCCTGGCGTCAGGCAGTGAGGATTGGGCGGGCTCTGAGGATCCCGCGCCCCCTGCCCGCACATCGTCAGGCAAGAGAGCGTCCATCGAGACGGAGCTCATGCGGCGAGCCTCGGCCTCGAGTGGTCTTCGCCCCGAGCAGCCCGCTCACAACCGGCTGGATGGATTTTTCCTGCCTGGGGAGCGCGCTTCGCCTGCGTCCAGACCAGCGCCCTTTTCTTCCTGAGTTACAGGAAGAAGTCGCTAAGTCCTGGAGCGCCCCCTATTCAGCTAGAGTGCGTCCTGCTGTCTCTTTGGCATTCTCCGCAGTTGACGATGCCAAGAACAAAGGATACCTTTCGCTGCCGCCGGTCGAAGAGGCGATAGCGGCCCACTTATGTCCGCCCTCCGCTGGACGGCGCGCTAAGTTGGCCCTACCCTCTAAAGCTTGCCGCACGATGTCAAGCCTGCTCCGCCGCGCTTTCTCCACCGCCGGGCAAGCTGCGTCAGCGCTGCACACCATGGCTACGCTTCAGATCTTCCAGGCCGATCTCCTCCGTAAGCTGGATGAGGAAGGACCTGACGCGATCTGCGTGCCGGACTTAAGAAGTGCCACGGACCTCGCTCTCCGTGCTACTAAGTCTGCAGCGCAGGCCATTGGACGGAATATGGCCTCTCTCACTCTGACCGAGAGACATCTTTGGCTGACGCTCTCGGAAATGGCCGAGTCCGAGCGCACCGCGTTCCTCGACGCCCCGATTTCCGCCACAGGCCTCTTTGGATCCTCCGTCAAGGATTTTGCGGAGAGATTCGCAGAGGTACAGAAAGCGTCACAGGCTATGAAGCACTTCCTCCCGAAGCGCTCCAGCTCTGCAGCAGGCCGTGCGAAACCGTCTGCTCAGAGCTCACAGCCACAGCCACCGTCCACTGCCTCCACTTCGCAGCGCCGCCAGGCCCGAAGCGCGAGACCGCGCTCCCGCTCATCCGGTCGCCGCTCCGCCGTGCGTGGCCCGCGACCTAGGATTACGGTGAAGCCCGAGGCCCCGAAGTCGTCCTAGCACGTCTAGGAAAACGACGGTGTTCAAGTCCAGCTGCGGCCGGTCTCACACCAAAGCTATTCGCTCGTCCAGTTCCAGCAAATGTGACTGTTCCAGTGTTTTCTGCAGCCAACAAGCCGGTTCTGTCACCCGCTTGCCTGCACACAAATGCCGTTTTCACGGCTACCCAGATAAATCCCCAAAAGAGTGTATTTTCTGGTGTCCCGGCCACGGCCGATGGTGTCTCATGTGTAGTAAGAATGCCCACTGCCCAGTGCCCATCTCTACACACAAGCACAGCCTGTCACACAGGGCTCGCGCACATAAAACCGACTCAGATCAGTTGCGCTTCAAACATGGTGAATGTGCCCACTACCCAGTGCCCACTAACACCACGTTATGCATGTCTCACGGTTTCTGTAAAAACGAAACCAACGTGCATTCGCTTCACTCAAGCGAACGATGCTTTCGGTGTGATAAATGTGCCCGCTGTCCCGCGCCCACATCCACACATAGACATGACAGTTCCCACGGGAACCGCCCAGCCCTCCCCCTCGCGGTTGACCACCGCAGAGGAGTCGAGCGCGGGCAATCTGCCCGCTGTCATCAGCGCGCCCCATGCCTCAAATGTCACGAGCGCGACGCTTGTGTTGCAGCACGCCGAAGCTTCTCCATCGCTGAGCGAGCGGAGCGCGCTTCGTATTCAACCTCTAGCTATCCATGCAGACCAGTGGTGTAGTGGTAAAAAAAGAGGTGGGTAAACTATAAATTCTGGTGGACCACAACTTGATCACCCGGTAAGGTGGGCCACTGCCTACCAGTGTATGTGTATCCTGATGACATCGCTATAGGCTATCATTTGATGGTACTACCAAGGGTATCACTGGTTGTTCCCTCATCATAGGTCACAAAATCACTATTCAATTCATACATTAATCGAAGTTCTTGTTAAAGAGACTCAAGAAGGAATAATATGGTTGAAATCTATAAAGTTTACTAAATGACAAAACAGAGAGAACAAAAATATTTAAGAGAGATAGAGAGGGAGGCTTATACCCAGGGCTTCCAATGCAATGCACTTGAACATAATGATAGGGATTTGGGGTTATTTTCATAGTCGATTAATCTGTTGAATATTTCCTCGATTAATTGATTAGTTGTTTGGTCTATCAGAAAAATGTGGATCAGTGTTTCCCTGTAGAGGGAAAAGTCTTTAACCTGGTGCAGGCTTGATTCCCTATGAATGTCTTGTACAGTTGGGTTTTGACATGCTCATTACATTAAACCAGCTGCATGTAATGAATTGTTAAAAAAAAAAAAAAAAAAAAAAAACTTTTTTGCCTAGTTTTAATGATTTTCTGTTGCGGCTGCGATCAAGTTTCATTCTCGCGCAGCTTGTATAGTAACGAGCGTGTGTTTTCTGCTCCGTGTGTGCCGTTCTCTTTGTTCCGTGTGTGTGTGTGTGTGTGTGTGTGTGTGTGTGTGTGTGTGTGTCGGCGCGCTGCGCTCTCTGCTCAACGTTCTGCTCTGTCATTAACGGCCCAAATGCTCGAATCATGTACCGATTGGCGATCACGCACTGGAAAAGCAAAGTCCGCTCAAATAACGTGAAATTTAGAGGTGGATAAACGCACTTTGGAGGTGGGCAAACGCTATTTCCGAATTTTGGGAGGTGCGTAAACGGCGTTTACGTGCGTTTAGCCTCCACTACATCCCTGATGCAGACGCATGGGCAAAGCTGCCCGGGGTTTCGAAGTGGGTGCTGAACATTATAAAAAGAGGCTATTCGCTACAGTTCCGCCGACGGCTATGCGGCGCGCGTCGAGACCACGGTAAAAACAGAAGTAGCACATTTACTTCGAGCCGAAGTGGCGAAACTATTGAGCAAAGGGGCCATAGAGCCTCTCTCTCAAGTTCAGAGCGAAGGAGGGCTATACAGCAGATACTTCCTGGTACCGAAAAAAGACGGGGGTCTCAGACCCATACTAGATCTAAGGCAACTGAACAGAGTGCTTGTGAAGCGACAGTTCAGGATGCTCACGACCAGACAGATCCTTGTGCAGATTCGCCAAGGAGATTGGTTTGTGTCAATAGATCTGAAAGACGCGTATTTTCAAATACAGATAGCGTCACGTCACAGGCGATATTTGAGATTCGCCTTCGAGGGCCAGGCATATCAGTACACAGTCCTGCCGTTCGGTTTATCCCTGGCACCCCGTACATTTACGAAGTGCATGGATGCGGCACTCGCACCCCTCAGAATGAGAGGCATGCGAGTACTGAACTATTTGGACGATTGGCTGATTCTAGCGCAATCTCGCTCAGTGCTCATAGAACACACGACCGTTTTACTCGATCACCTCGAGAATTTGGGTCTCAGTGTCAATTGGGCGAAGAGCTCTCTGTCACCCAGTCAGAAGATATCTTTCCTGGGCACAGAATTGGACTCGCTGTCCATGATAGCGCGACTATCACCACAGCGCGCGGTAGACATTCAACGCACAGCGAACTCGTTCCGCTGCGGCGCGTATGTCCCGCTCAAGAAATTTCAGAAGATGCTAGGTCTCATGGCCTCAGCATCATCAGTGCTCCAGCTGGGCCTGCTCCGCATGCGCCCGCTGCAGTTTTGGCTGAAAGCGCGAGTCCCACACAGAGCGTGGGCATCCGGTTTGCTTCGCCTCAGGGTCAATCAGAAGTGCGTCACAGCTCTGAAACCTTGGAGAGCGAACGACTGGTACCAATCAGGTGTAAGCCTGGGGACTTCCTCGAGGGTGAAAGTGGTGTCCACGGACGCGTCCACCTCGGGATGGGGAACGCTGCTCGAGGGCAGACCGTTCTTCGGCCAGTGGTCGGAACGGGAGAAGCTCCTGCACATAAACTGCCTCGAAATGCTGGCAGTAGACAACGCGCTGACGCGTTTTTGTCCCCAAATAAAAGGACGCCACGTCCTGGTCCGTTCGGACAACATGTCTGTGGTGTCCTACATAAATCGCCAGGGCGGCCTCAGGTCCGCTCTATGCTTTCCCCCCCGTCTCTCTCCTGCCTCAGGTGATAGAGCGTATCAGGGAAGAAGGATGCTCAGTATTGCTGGTGGCACCGTTCTGGGAAAACCAACCTTGGTTCCCAGTAGTGATGCAGTTAGCAAGTACTGCCCCGTGGCCAGTACCAGTGAGGAGAGACCTCCTCTCACAGGCCCACGGCTCGATCTGGCATCCTCACCCGGAATTATGGTCCCTTCATGTCTGGGCCATCAACGGGTACATGTTGGACTCCCTAAAGGAGTATTAAACTCCCTAAAGGATTTAGTCATCCGCTTCCTTAGAGGGGCTAAGAGACTGAATCCTCCCAGACCTCCCTCAGTCCCCGTATGGGACCTTTCTACGGTTCTGGAAGCCATGAAAGGTGCGCCATTTGAGCCTTTACAGTCAATTGATTTGAAACACCTGTCTTTCAAGACTGTGTTTCTGCTGGCTCTCGCTTCAGTGAAGCGCATAGGGGACCTACACGCGCTCTCTGTGAGCGCGGCGTGCATGGAGTTTGGGCCTAATGACTCAAAAGTTATACTCAAACCTAAGCACGGTTATGTTCCAAAATCCCTCAACACACCGTTTAGGGCGCAGGTTATCTCCCTGTCAGCCCTACCGGTCCCTGATGAGGAAAGAGACGCGAGCCTCCTTTGCCCAGTCAGGGAATTACGAGCTTATGTGTCTCGCTCGTCTGTTTTCAGACAGACGGAGCAGCTCTTTGTTTCGTTTAGCGGACGTTCTAAGGGACTAGCCGCGTCGAAACAGAGCCTATCCAGATGGATAGTTGATGCTATAGCGCTGGCATACGCCTCCAAGGGCATGCAGTGCCCGTTGGGTGTCAGAGCGCACTCCACGAGAGTCATGGCATCTTCGTGGGCCTGGTCAAGTGGGATTGCCTTGCAAGATATTTGTATGGCGGCAGGCTGGGCCTCCCCGTCTACATTTATAAGGTTCTATAACCTAGAGGTTCCCGCCCTGCAGGCCAGGCTGCTGTTGGTCTAAGTTTACCAGTATTATCTGACCTGATGCTATCAGCTCAGAATGCTGCGTCTACTGAGCACAGCTCAATGTTCGACAGTGAAAAGTAGCAGCACGAGATGTGCCTGGGCAAACTGTGTAAGACCCACATTCCCCCATCAGTTCAGGCCGTACCCCGCCCTGTCTGTATGATGAAATTCGCGTCTAAGCGACGCTGCCATATGTGGAAGAGTGCGGCTTCGCCCCTCCCTCTTCCCGGACTCCCTGTGAGTTCCCTGACTGATTGTGCACTATATGTACCCCGGGCTTTCGCCCTTGGGTCTTTGGTGTCAGATCTCATCATGCACGGCGTTTTGCATTGGGTCCCCTAGCGTAAGATATCTTACGCAGTACGAGAGACCTCTCGTAAGAGAACGTACTCGGTTACTAACGTAACCTCGGTTCTCTCTAGAAGAGGGAACGAGTACTGCGTATCTTGCCGTGCATGCACACGCTCTGGTTGCTTCGATGATGAAAAACCAGATAATAGCTGCCTGCGAGCGGTATTTATAGGCCTAGACCACGCCCATTTCGGCGGGACGTGACGCAGCGGGCGCGAAGTGCCCTGATTGGGTCTGGCGTCACGCCAGGCCTCGCTCGATAGGCTGCTGCAGTTGCCGCAGAGCAGCCAATAGGCGCGCGAGCTGCCTAGCCTATGTCTGCATGCTGCCGCAACGCGTTTTGCATTATTACAAAATTAAGGATAATTTTTGGCTTCAATATCTCGCGGAAATTTTCCCCTAGCGTAAGATATCTTACGCAGTACTCGTTCCCTCTTCTAGAGAGAACCGAGGTTACGTTAGTAACCGAGTACGTTTCTGAAATAAGGCCACAAAACACATACTAAATATGTGACAATAAGACTTTTGACTAATTGATGTCGTTGCCTAGAGTTTTTTCTTCAAAATGATGTGAAAATCATCCTGCCCTTATCATTCACATAACACAATACATTGATTTAAATCTTGTAAAACACTTTTTGTTTGTAAAGGCAATATGCGCAAGGGGCGTCAACCATTCAACAGCATCATGCATATGTAGTGGTTCACACCTGAGGAGACAATGGGGCCCGCATACTTAATGAGCCATTCATTCAGGTGTGTCACCTATAGCCACAAGAAAGAATGCAAGAGCAATATATATATATATATATATATATATATATATATATATATATATATATATATGTATATATATATTCTACCAAATTGGTTCACAGTTGGAAGCATGTCAATTAATTTTTTTATATTTTTTTTCACAAATTTTGCTTGCAAATTGTATAATATCCAAGGAAAACATGTCTAGTAATTGTGCAGTTAATTCTCATACTGTATTTTCAGTTTTGGAATATGTATCCTCTCCCCAAATTTGTCAATAATAAAACACAATAAAAATTATTTAAAGAAAAGGCTTATATTTACCTTTTAAAATTTGTTTACATCTACCTTGTAAATATTTTTTTTTATTAAAAAGGTTACAATTACAACAACAATTGAAGTGTAATCTTTCTTTGTAAAAACTAAAGTATACATTTTATCATACATATTTCAAAGTTAAGGATTCATTACTTCGAATATAGCTTACATTGACAAAACATACTATATTTAACATATTAGCAAAAATTGGCAAACAAAAGCTTATTTGAGGTGGCAGATATTTTACAGTAAAAATGTGTAATCTATCCAAAACTAATCAACGAAATGTTGTCTTTCATTTGTCTGTAACATAGGTCTTTCGTTTTTATTATAAGGAATATAAATGTTAATTTGCAGTTTAATACGTTGCTTATACAAATACATTTTATTTCAACATATTTCAGTCGATTTTTACACAGTATAGCAAAATAGTTTGCTAAAAGCAGATCATTCATTCACACACAGAAATGCAATTCAAATTTAAACCGTCTTTTTGCGAGTTGTGGTAAACAGCGCATCTCTGCCGTTCATTCATTCACACAGAAACGCGATTTACTTGAGAATGAAAAAAAACTTACTACAGTATTCCATCTGTTGCTCCTCGAAATACCAGCACTTCTGAGGTACGTTTTCCATTATTATTATTCCTCACAGTGCTGCGAGACAGTGTAGACAAGTGCACTTTTATTGTGAGTATACACAAAAATAATACACATTTAACAGAATCGATTGATGTATGAAACTCCTATGGAAAATCAAAGTCAACAGAGTATTTATGAGTTTCTTTTACACTGATAAAAAAAAAAGCGAGCTGGTATCGCCGGCGATACCGCCGACCTCGCCGACCTCAGGGGGTTAAGTATCATGGTATGACAGTGCCTCGAGTTTAAGAGACGCTTGTGAGCTATCTCTCTCCCGAGTCGGCGTCATCATAACCCCGACGTTACCCACCAGCCATCATAAAAATAGATGAATATAAAAAAAAAAATTCTCTATTCGAGAATTGCGTCACGCAACAGATAACTATACCGGGGAGGGACGGTTTCGAGAAATCGTTTCTCCTCGGCGTCCTCTGGGTGGCGACTCTCTGAGGAGGGTCACAGCGCTGTCAGTTCGGTTGTTTTCCTGCTGGTGGCCACAGAGTGATATATATATATATATATATATATATATATAGTTTTCTGATGTAAAGAAAAATAAAGATAAAATATGTCTTTTCTTCTGGACGCTCTGCTTTCAATAAAACGAAAGATAAATTATTCAGCGGCGTTCCAGAGGTTTCTTCCTCACCGATCTAATGTTCCTGAGACTGCTGGGCGGGAGCAGTCTCAGCCTACTAAAGCTCCTCGCAGCATAAATAAAATGCAGCAAAACAGAGCGTCGCCATTCGGGCTCATCCACAATCGAGGGGGACCTGGGTGGCGGTCACAGTCTAGCCAGTTAGAGATATGCAAGATCTGAGGACTGTTTTATCTCTAAAATAGCTTGGATGAAGAAGCCCTGACGCCGAGGCTGCAGGCTTCTGAGGGTGGTCCCCTCCGGGGTAGGGACGGTTTTGAGAAATCGTTTCTCCTCGGTGCCCTCTGGGGTGCGGCTCTCTGAGGAGGGTCGCAACGCTGCCAGTTCGGTTTTTCTGCCGGTTCGCCGTTTCAGAACACCGAGGTGTCAGCGTCCCCAAACGATCCTCCGAGGAGGGTCGTAGAGCAGTCATTCCGGTTTCCCTGCTGGTTCGCCGTTTCAGGGCGCCGAGGTGCCTGCTTTTTTCCAGCTATCCTCCGAGGAGGGTCTGGTAAAGTTCTGATATTAATCAGAGGATGCAGTGCGATCTCTTTTACCTTGAAGTGTCTCTGCTGACTCATAACAATAAGTGTTATTTAGTTGTGAAACTGCAACTTGTTCATTCAGTGATAGTCAGAGATGAGAACTTCTCTGAGTGATGTGCTCCTGCTCCATTCATTAGTCCTTCAGTTTGATCTATCAACACCAGACTCCACATTAATCTATACTAGAAATAATGATTTCAGAATCATACTGAATAAATTACATTTATTTGTCAAGTAAATCATGCCAATTACACAAGTTAACAATTAAAAGCCAATTCAGAAACAATAAATACACAGCATCAATTGCTCAAAGATTGCTCTAAGAGTAAGAAAAACACGCAGTGGTGTGTGAGTGTGTGTGTGTGAGTGTGTTTCGAGTGTAAGAAACTGATTCAGCACTGCATGGGGGTTTTACTGGTTACAGATTCACAAAGACTGCTCTGCCACTTTTCCTTATATACCCAGAACAGAACAAAAGGTTGTAAATATGTCCTACACGAACACCTGGTTTCGGGGAAGAGGGGAGAATTATCAGATATCTTGAAGAGACATCACCCAAACAGGAGAACAGGATTCAAGTTTTCAATCTTTCTCATAATACCAATGACTGCAATGACATTAAGACCATTTTGCCAATCATTTAAAATTATAACATTTAAAATGATACCAAACATGAGAGGGAACAAACAATAGATTTACAAGAAACATCATATGTGATAAATAGACATTCTCAGTGAACAATCTAATGTTTAATAAGTTCATTAGTAAACATTAATAAGCACATTATGTCACATTTCTAGCCGTGTAAATCAGTGGCGTAACTTTGTTTTAAAAAGTGGGTGGGACAGGTGGGGTGGGGGTTGCTAATGCAATGCTAAATCAGATATATGTACAATAACATTACGATGTCCAGCAATCGATTTAAATAGTAGTAAATAGCTACATGGGGTCTTATCATGGGCGTCAGTTTGGTTTGAGATGTGCTGGGGACAGAGACGCATTCTTTTTTTTTTTTTTCTTCCGCGCAGGTCATGTTTTGAAAGACGATGTCCTGTAGCTTACTAATGTAAATAAATAAAAATGTATACAAAAATGTGATGATGTCCGACTCGTTTTATGAAGAAGAAAGCCTTAAGCTTTCAAAAAGCATTAGACATATGACCCACTATTCTGCTTCATGTTGACAATATGACGTGACGTGGTTTAATGATCCTTAGGGACTGTTCGTTTTTTATTTAAGGGGCTACCGGAGGAGTTTTGAGATCTATAGTCAAAATAGACTTGACCCTCCCTTCGCCAGCAATACATTTTTCTATGACCCTCCAAAATGATTGTGAAAAAAAGCATGATCCTCCCCAATAATTCATTGATTACTTCTGTACTGGTTTGTGCTTGGCAAAGATGTTCAGATAGCCATTGTTTTTTTACAACCATGACAAACGATTTAAACTCTGCTTTCTCATCTTACTAGGGCTGTAACAGACCAAGCCCACGATTCGGTTCAAATTTCTCTCTCATATTGCTCCTCATAACCACTGAAAACTGTCACAAAATCGAACCCAAAGTCCAATTATTATGGACGTTAAGTTAAAAGTGGTGGGTACAAAATGACGAATGACGAAATCTCCACTGAAATCGACGCCTATGTTTAAACCACAGGATAACCTCACTACCACTGGAAAAAGTTCACTCACAAAACGCTCCATTTACACGTGAACTGCTCTCAAACACAACTTTCAGAAGCTGTCCGAAATTCAATGAGAATAAAACATATTCCTCAAAATAAGAATCACAAGCTTCAAAAGTAAAAAAAAAAAACAGCA
This sequence comes from Leuciscus idus, assembly GCA_021554675.1. Classification (NCBI taxonomy): domain Eukaryota; kingdom Metazoa; phylum Chordata; class Actinopteri; order Cypriniformes; family Leuciscidae; genus Leuciscus; species Leuciscus idus. The sequence goes on along the minus strand of CM038632.1, from coordinate 37,518,681 downwards.
TTAAATGTAGCATTAACGGCTTATTTCCAGTGTCGAGCAACAACAACCTTCCAACAGCACAGAATAACTCTACACCTGCAGACTCGACAACAAGACATGAAAGAGACACAGAGACACACTTCCTTAAAGAACTTCCTGTCTGGTTTCCGTATATACGCTCAATCTCACTCTTCTTGCAAAACTCCTACTTTCTTCCCCACTAAAACACACATTGCAGTGAGATGCACTTGTGCTGCAAAACACTAAACACAATCCACTAAGCAAAATGATGTCCAAAAGAAGTATTTTCAAGGTCTTTGTCACTAAAGTCGTACGTTAAAAAGACGTCCACTGAGGAGCCAGAATGAAAGTTTTTATGACGTATTTTTTTGACGTGTTCTGCACGTCCGATGTAGACGTTCATCTTCATACAAGGTTAAAAACTAGTTCAAATGTGGCCATTGTGGACATATTTCAAGTCAACATCATTTATGGTCTCATTTAGATATAATTTATACTGTTTCTGGACCAAATAAACACTCTCAGGATGCATTTAATTTAAACTCATGGTTATTTCAAAGTAATTTCCTTTTGTAATTGCAAAGCAACTCACAGACAGTTTGTGTTTGTCCAAAGATCATGAACACAAAAGACACATCTGTAAATCACACATCTTTGGATCTTGAGATCTGGCGTTGCTAACACAATGCTAAATCATAAATCAGATGTATGTACAATAACATTACGATGTCCAGTAATCGATTTAAATAGTACCTTGGATTTAATTTGTAATTTAATGAGGTCTAATATATGTTGTTAGTGGTGAGAATTTTCACGTGAATGAATACATAGATCCGAATCTTTTAAGCGTATATTTAAATGGTCTAGTGGCAGAACTTTTGCCAAGCGGGTCAGAGCACTCGTATAGGTATTTTTTTTCTCATCTAAACCGATTATGTTTATCATTGGTTGTATATCAGGCAGGGACACATTTGTGTGTTTTGTTTTGTAATTTCACCGAATAGAGAGTCTCTCCACAACGGATTGAAGCGTGTCTGAGTGAAGACTGTGCGTGAGCCACTAGAGAACACAGTATCCTCGCCTGTGTCTGTATCTGTATCTGTGTCTGTGTCTGTGTCTGTGTCTGTGTCTCTGTGTCTGTGTCTGTGTCTGTATCTGTCTGTGTCTGTGTCTGTGTCTGTATCTGTATCTGTCTGTGTCTGTGTCTCTGTCTCTGTGTGTGTGTCTGTGTCTGTGTCTCTGTCTCTGTGTGTGTGTCTGTGTCTGTGTCTGTGTCTGTGTGTCTGTGTCTCTGTGTCTGTGTCTGTATCTGTATCTGTCTGTGTCTGTGTCTCTGTGTCTGTGTGTGTGTCTGTGTCTGTGTCTGTGTCTCTGTGTCTGTGTGTCTGTGTCTGTGTCTGTGTCTCTGTGTCTGTGTCTGTGTCTGTATCTGTATCTGTCTGTGTCTGTGTCTGTGTCTGTGTCTGTGTCTCTGTGTCTGTGTCTCTGTCTCTGTGTCTGTGTCTCTGTGTCTGTCTCTGTGTCTGTGTCTGTATCTGTATCTGTCTGTGTCTGTGTCTGTATCTGTGTCTGTGTCTCTGTGTCTGTGTCTCTGTCTCTGTGTCTGTGTCTGTGTCTCTGTGTCTGTGTCTGTGTCTGTGTCTGTGTCTCTGTGTCTGTGTCTGTGTCTGTGTCTCTGTCTCTGTGTCTGTGTCTGTGTCTGTGTCTGTGTCTCTGTGTCTGTGTCTGTGTCTGTGTCTGTATCTGTATCTGTGTCTGTGTCTGTATCTGTGTCTGTGTCTCTGTGTCTGTGTCTGTGTCTCTGTGTCTGTGTCTGTATCTGTGTCTGTGTCTGTGTCTGTATCTGTATCTGTATCTGTGTCTGTGTCTGTATCTGTGTCTGTGTCTGTGTCTCTGTGTCTGTGTCTGTATCTGATCGCAGCGGCAACGAGCACTTTGATCACTTGATTTCAGAAACAACACATTTCAGCGCTAGATCGCCTCTTTTTTAACAAACGAACTAAATGAATGCTCTGCTAGTTAACTGGAGATGTTTTATTTATTTGTATTGGTACATTTGTGCTGCGAGATGTTTCAAACGTGGTCGGGACAATATCGACCTTAGCAAAAAGTGATGGGGACATGTCCCATCCGTCCCACCCCGCCCCACCCGCAAGTTACGCCAATGGTGTAAATACAGATTACAGTTTTTCAGCCTGTCACGTGACAATATAACAAACTGTGCAGTGTATTTCACAATAAATTACTTTTTATTTTTATTGTGACCACATCAGTTTGCCTATTTTTGCTACTTTTGTTTTGCTTTTCTTTGCTTTACCCCGGGCTTAAAGTAAAAAGATGACTGTGAAAAATAGTATAGCCTATAATTTAATTAAATGCATTTATGGTGAGATTACTACATTTCATGTCAATCTGTGTTAATTGAGCACAAACCATGCGCTGTCACTGTAATCCAGCACAGCAAAAATATACGATCGCTGTAAATGCACTGCTAAAGCTCTAACCTAAACATGGGTACGGGAAAACACACACCACATATGGCCTATACACACTGCAGACAGAGAGTGTGTGAAACAGGCGTAAGTGTATTTGTGCCAGAAATGAGTCACTGCTTTCTTTGTACTTTACATTTCTCCGTGCCGTCATTGCCTAGTTGTTCAGATATGTTGGTGTGTATGTTCTCGGTTTATATCGTATTGTTCCTACTTTTTCAGATACATTTATAGGCGATGTGTTCATGTGTATGTTCTTTGTGTCGTATTGTTCTGTCGTCCTTGCTGGAGTTTTGATCTGTTATCTTGCTCTGTTATCCTTACTATCATTCATGTCCTTAATACCGTTACCTCACACAAAGCTGTCAAAATAAAAGCAAAGTAGGTTTACAGAATAATTCCACTGATGTGAGAAGTTAATGAGAAGCAGGGGAATACCTCTAGCTCTAACAAGATGACAAAGCAAGATGACAGAACGACAGAACATATCAGATACAGGTACATATTAGCAGAGACTTATTTCTGAAGATACAGGCAAATGATCAGTGCAGGAACCAGTGGCGGAACTAGAGTTTTATACATGGGGTGGCCGGGGGGTGGCCACTGCTACTTTCGGGGGTACACAGTACACACACACACACACACACACACACACACACACACACACACACACACAGTGGAAAAGCTTGTGGAAGGAATTGGGTCACTCTGTTTGTGTCTATAAGTGTTGAACATCCAAAATATTTGCAGAAAACAAAGCTGAAGCACCAAGGAGATAAGATACCGCATGTGTCTGTTATGAACTGCTGCGTTTATTTACAAAAAAAAAGTTTGTTTTTTTAAATTAGATATAGCAGGCATCAAGCAGACATGTCCTTGAAGATTTTAAACAATTTTATTGCCCATCAATATAAAATCTTATCCTAGGATGATTTAATACAACATAATTCTTTCTTTATAATAATTTATAATAATTCTTTCTAAATATAATTATTTAATTTATAATTATTTTTTTGTTTTCACTTTTGGGTGAACTATCCTTTTAATCTGGCAAAATCATCTCAACTTAAATTCCTGAATTGGGTATGTGATTGACTGCCTGTGTCTGGTAGATGCTCTGACCTGTTGCTGGTTCTGAAGTCTGACCACACTGACTCTGACTAGCCAGTGGTGATGCAAGGGCTGGGGTCTGTTTGCACCTGATCGGCCTGTTAGTCCAGTCATTTTAAGCCAAAAATGGGGGTCAACCTTGAACAAATTGCAACAGAAGCAAACTCAACTGATTTTGTATCCTCAATATGTCCTGAGTAAGGAAAAAAAAAGTCCAGAAGAATCCCATTAGGGGAAAGTTTCGAAAAAGACCCACATATAGTCTATTCATACACCTATTAATTCTTTCTCTCACGTGAATGGGGTAAACATTTTAACCTTTAGATATCACCATGAAAATTACTGAGTTGATTACTTACATCAAGACAAACAAAAAATGTATTCCACATTTTTTTAAATTGTTTGTTAAGATGGACAAACGGTGCATAATCTAATTATGTATGTGCTAATTTGCATAAATACCACAGCAGATCTAAACATTGAGTATAGCCAGGTGAACATGTCTTGTTGAAGCTTGTTGACACATAACTGTAAAATACTTAATATTAAGGTCTGAATGGAACCCATTTAGGCTACCCATGAGCATTAATACATAGAGGCAGGAAGAAGTACTTTAGAAACCAGCCTTTATTAATGTTTAAGAGATGGGGTTTGGGTCTGGGTCCGTGGGACTGTTTCTGGGGGACGAGTCTGAGGGAAGAACAGGAGACAATGGTAAGGAGAATGCAGAAGACTAAAGGCAGGTAAAATAAAAAGTGAATCCCCAGAAACCGTTTTTGAAACTTTCCCCTAATGGGATTCTTCAGGACTTTTTTTCCTTACTCAGGATATAATGAAGATACAAAATGATTTGAGTTTGCTTCTGTTGCAATTTGTTCAACCTTTTTTCATAAAATGACTGGACTATGTTTGTGCTTATTTAAAAAGAACTCTGATATCTCTCCCTTTCTTTTCATGTTTAATTGACCCTGTTCAAAAATATGACAAATTTTAAATATGATTCCAATATTCATATTCTAATCATCCAATTACCAACATTTTTATCTTAACTCTTTCTCGCCAGTATAAAAAAATAAAAAAAAGGTGTTTTGGGTAATTTTCACAATTTCATGGCACCCCAGAATATTTTGTTGTATGAATATCTGAACATACCAAAAGAAAGAACAGACCCTGTGCTTTAAAAAAAAAAAAAAAGTTTTATTCTAGCTTCGTGCGTCTTTTTTTATCAACACTTGAATGTTGGCAAGTTTCATAAAAAGCAACATGAGCAAAAAGCTGAGAAAATCGCATTTTTATCAAAGACTACATCTAGATCAGATTCATAATGATGATCAAAACACAGTAGATCGAGTCCATCAACACCCTACACCCATAAAGCTTCATAGTCCTATAGTGATCGCATTATGCTATCGCTTGTTTCTGCTCTTCTTTGCCTGCGTTTTGATCTCCTATCCTCACATTATCTAGAACATTTGTATACTGTAACGTACACACGGCAAGGTACTGTATGCGTGTATTAGGCCTAATGTAGGCTATTCTGAGCAAACCACCCTGATGCTAAACCTTTAAAACTTACTTCAAATATGATGTTTTCTTATTCGGTGAAGTTCGGTATCTTGCAACCATCTCTCGTCCTCTGCTCGTCCGTTTGAAAAAAACTGCGCGCGCGCCGCGCTGCCGGCGAACTTATTTTATTTTATTATTTTTTTAAATCAGCATCAGCAACTGCCAGTAGCAAATCAAATTTTGGGGTGGCACCCGGGGTGGCCAATCGCATGTCAGGGGTGTCCAGTGCCACCCCGGACCCCCCTCTGGCTCCGCCACTGGCAGGAACCGCTCGACCTCAGCGCTGCATTTGACATGTCGATCAAACACACTTCTAGACCGGCTGGAGAACTGGGTCAGGCTCCTAATGCTTCAGCTCATGCTTAGAAGAGAGAGGTTTTTATGTGAGTATTGGTGCAATTTTGTGTTTAAAAGACGTCTAATAGCCAAACAAACACGGCCCAGACTTCTAGGCTAAAACAAGGCAAAATATGGGCTGTAAGTGAAAATGTAACAGACGTCTAACATTAGCACAGGAATAGCACAGGCTATAGAGATCAGATGTTCCCTGTCAGTGCGAGTCGTAGGGGAGAGCATGAAACACACTTGTTTAAATAGGCTTCTTCCACACATGCCAGCATGCCGAAACTCAGTGTATTCAGCTGCCATATCAACACTACATACATAGAGAAGATATTAATAACAATATATTATAATAACAATGACAATCTGGCAACCTTGGGATTTGGTAGTTATTGAAGTAACTTCAGTTAAGATGTAAACAATCAGTGAAAGGCTCGTTTTATGAACGGAATAATACCTTTTAAAAAAGTGTCACAGTGAGATGACATTATTCTACTCACTCTTTATCCACATCCCAAAAATAACTTTAAAATCTTTATTATAGAATGCATATTAGAGTCAGCAAAGGTGTATGGGTGGAGTATTTAGGATTGTGATTCTGTTGACTATTATTTCTATATTATGTTTCAGCTCAGCTGGTTTTTGGATTGATGGATATGGAAGTTTATAAGTGAGATTATTAAAAAAAACTGCGTAAAAGCAGCAAGCCGTTTTATGAAAGAAATCATACTGGCTAAATGGGGAATCATACTAAATACCATATTATATAGCCTATACTATACTATAATAATTTCTCCTGTTTTGTCTCCTTTATCTCTCTTTCAACACAGAAGCTCAAAGGGGATTCAGTGGATCCTGGAGACGGACAGCTTCTCCTTCAGTCTCTGATCCTTGGATTCTCAAGCCTTTCCTTGCTCCTTATTTTTAATAAATCTTTTATAATCATTAAACTTCCCTGTGTTGGTCTTTGTGAAAAAGTGCAGATACACCGCAGTATATGACAACCTGCAGTTTATTACACATTTATAAATCCATTGTGCTGAATCAGTGCAAAACTCTATAGAAATATAGAAAGCAAATAAAGCTTCAAAAAGGTGTTTTTTAAAGATTCTTATTTCTAGCTTTTAAAGGTTCATGTATTTTTGAGTCATGACCAATGCATTTAATCAAGTTTCAGTTGTTAACATTTCAAAGAGTTTACATTCACCTGACACGGAAAGTTTACCAACCAACCCGTACTTTATATGATCAATTTATATCAGTGTTTGATAGACATCTACAAATCTGTCATAAGGATCAGTTGAGCTCCTCTGGATGATGCATTATCATCTGCACTGTAATTATCTTATTAATAAAAGAGCCATATTTGCAGCTCTGCCACCCTGACACTAATCGCTGGACAAAAGTTTTTCAATTATTTCAACAGTTTTAAAATAAATTATAGTCTGCCTCGACCCAGATTCAACTCCAAAGTATATATTAGAATGAGTTCATCCCTGAAATGTCATAATTATAATAGAGAAGAAGGAAGTCCACATTTACATTGTTTCTTCATCTGGGTTGATCACATTGCGCTCAGACTGTTTTGCTGTTTTTCTCAGTAAATGATTACGGGTGTGTTTTCGTATATATTTCGCCATTATTATTGATATTATTGTTCTGACTGTCGAGATTTGCTCGTAAAATTAACGCATTTTAAACTGCGTCACAAAGTGAAACTAAACTGTTCATATCAGACTTTGAGCTCGAACATGGGGGAGATCGGGGACAGTTGCAACAAGTCTTATTCCTCCAATCAGAAACAAGCTAGAGTGATGACACTCACACTGCACATGCACACACTGTAAAAATTTCAAGTGACCGATAACATCTACATTTTTCAGTTAGTCTGACGTATTATTTCTCATTGAGCCAATGTTAACAGACTATTGCAACAAGAATTGCACTTGGGCCAATTGAAAAATTTTGATGTTATTGATCACTTGACATTTTTGATTTGGGAGGGTTAGAATTTTTTTACAGTGCAGTTAGATCAGTGTGTCTAGCAGGCGTATGATGTTCTGTCATGGCTCATGGATGATAGGGTTGGGGACGGTTGCAACAAGTTATAAATTGCATGTTTAATAAAAGTTTGTTGCATTGCAAATTGTTCAGTTCTTCCTGTCTGACACTGACATATGGAGAGATTGAATAGCATCTGTAACGCCTGATCACTGAATCTGTGTAGGCCTGTGTTCTACACATACACTAACAACACTCTATAACTGTTATTGGATAAATATGACTAAATAAATAAATCATAGGCTACAATAATATCATTGTATAAATAAATAATACTATAATATCATAGTAGGCCTATAACAATTCATATTTTCAGAATGTTATGCTCATTGAGACAAAAAGCTAAAGTTAATTAGTGAAATTTAAGGTATGTTTAACATGTTGCAGCCGTCCCTGGGTCAGACTCAGTTACAACATCTGACTTCCATTCAGACAAATACTGTGGAGTTTCCAGCGTCTGTTTAAGAAAGTTTCAGGTTGGCAGCTCATGCTTGTTTATTGCAGATATGCAGTATAGGAAGGTTTGGTCTAAAGTGATTCATTCAGATGTTTCTGGTTGACAGCTCATGTTTCACACATCATAATCAGAGAGTTCTTGTGACACGTGATATTGACAGAAGCTGTTTTCTCTTTAGAAAGCTGTGTGAATATTTGTCTAACCAGCAGAATATTCACCAAATTCACTGTTTGTTCATAATGTGCATGTTTTGAATAATCTCTGTAATGAAGCTTTACAGAACTGTCCCATAGCATCAGTGCTATGGGACTTAGCACTGATAATAATTATATGATGTTTTATTAATATATACAAATTTGCTTTGTCTAGTCCAAATAGTCTCTGAGTAACTGAGAGAAATGCAAAAAGTGTTGCAACTGTCCCCAGTCTCCCCTAGTTATACTAGATTATAAGATATTATATTCATTTCCTAGTTAAAGATCACCTGGTTTGTTCAATATTGTCTGAAATGTTGACTACACCCCTTGAGCGGGGAGTCCCATACACTCATATAACACGCTGATAGTCGACAAAACAGCATTAATAGTGACAAACCAAACTGAGTATTTCTGATGTTTAAGATCAAACACTGTTATATATCATTCATCATCATCATCAGCTTCATCTTCTCTGGTGTCTGAATGTGTAAAATCTATTCTAAACTATAACTTTTCATTTACTGAATATAGGCTACAGGGAAAAAGAGAATCTACCGTACTTTATCCATTACAACAACGGCTCTATCAGATGTCTATTGTGCTGCAACTGTGGCTTAGAAGTAAAAGACGCGGCAGAAAACTGTTGGAGGAGGAGAACTGAAAACACTTGCTCTTTTCACATTATACGCCTCTTGGTCGTATGACGAGCTGTCATTTAGAAGATCCACTATATATCTACTTGAATCAAGGTGCCTATAATCTTGGTTCTTCAGAGTTACGATTTGGATAATCTATTGGGACAGTCAACGTCAGCTGGCTCATCTTCCTAATAAGGTACTCTTTTTTTTTGGATTGTGTTTTTATATCGTCTTGACATAAGATATATCAGCCCGATCTAATGAAAGTGCGTTTCTATACCACCAATTGTATCTCTCGTGGCATTTATAGCCTACGCCGAAAATGGTTTTATGTGTGCATATGATACTGACACTTTATGACATGGGTAGGCTGAGTACAGTTAAGACACTTTTTGCATTTTGATTTTTCACACAAAAATAGATACTGAAAATAGATTTCCACATGACATTACATTACACATTAGATATTATCAATCCATAATACCCACAAGTAGTTTATATTGTCCACAATTAGCTCATAAAAATAAGGTGCTTTTTGTCTCAACTTTGTCTCAACTGTACCCATGTGTGGTAGCCTACAGTTGAGTCAGTGCATGGTACAGTTGAGACACCCATTTTTAATGAGGTAAAGGTAACTAGCCATTCATTGTAAATATAATAAATAAAGACAAATAAAGAAAATAACAATTGGGCACCATGTTTGTTTATTCATCCATTTATATTCATTCATTTGATTTAAATTAGCATTGGTTAAAATGTATAAAGCAGGAACAAGATATGAAACAATATTTATTAATAATACACAGTTTAAATATCACAAATATAACATTTTATTTTCATTTGCGTCCTATGCTGGCTAATAACGACGTTTAACCTGTTATCATAATAACACTGAACAACTAAACAGTGTGTGACCTAATAGAGATCTATCACGGGTACAGTAGATGTGTGTCTCCGCTCGACACCTCGCACATTTCTCTAGATTTTGCACTGACCTTGCATGACACAATACCATGAAATATGCCAGTTTTTAGGGCACGGAATAACGTTTGTGGTGATACCAGTTGCGTTTAACAGTCAAATAGAGATAATAAGCTATTCATTGTGGAGTGAAGTGACCCAGACAGCATGTAACCATTGAAACAATGCTGAGCCAGTGTTGATGCGTCAACGCTGATTACACTGAAATGACGTTAGAAAGTGATGTTGCTTTAGCATCACTCTTGCACCCTCGGTTAATATTGAAATAATGTTCAGATTTCAACCACAAATCAATAGTGTTAATATTGCTTCAACAATACAAAGTGATGTTGTTTCAACGTCACGTTTGCACGAAGACAAAAACATGCTCATAACATTGAATCAATATTCAACCAACTATATTAATAAAAAATTAAAAACATCACACAGTTTCAATCACATTCTTCTTTATTTTCCAGTCTTTGTCCTTTTAATTCATTAAACTCAAAGCACTCAATTCCATGTAAAAAAAAAACAAACAAAAAACATCATACAGACTCAAAAGTAAACCAATAAACAAATAAACCAATGAACAAAAAAACTAATTAATTTGTATCTGGAGGCCCCGACGGAACAGTTGCACTTGTTTGAAGTGCAGTTCTGTCCACACGGTACGGTGCACATCGAGCCATTTCTGGACTGCCTGAGTATATTCATACTGGGAAACTTTTCCCACACCCATCTGCAAAGGCATAGTATCTAACAAAAGAAAAACAACAGGATATGAAATGTATGCAATTGAGTACATTAAAGGTATAGCGGAGGATGTTTTACTTCCTGGTGGGTAGTCTAAACTATTGGTCCTCCTAATTGTCAATCATTCTGGTGAATCAATCAAACTTTTCAAAAAGTGGAGAGGGCGGGTCTTATCTAAAATTTGGAAAGATCCTCCGCTATACCTTTAATGGAGGAACTGGAACAGGGAAATATTGGATGAAGTAAGGTCAATTTCTGGGAACACAAAAGGCAGAATGACAATTAAAATCATTGATAATAATAACTCACCAAATATACACATATTCAAGAACGTATCCTTGAATGCCCTCTTTTGCCTTGACTGCTTTTCAACCATCTTCCCAGCCCAATTTAGTGATGATGCCAGCTCATTGGTCAGTGCACAAGACAGCCAGCTCCCTTGGTCGTGTTATATAGTCATTCAGTGCCGTCGCAGGTGGGGTGTGAGACCCTGTGGGAACTTGAAATGCGAGACCCTGCTCTTTGATGTGGATGCTCAATTGCACATGAATAACAGTCACACGGACGTAGCTGTTCTAGTTCTATTGCACGCATAATCTCGCTGCAATACGTTTTTATCAAGTAGAATATACAGCATAATCATGCACATAGTCTCAGCTATGAGTTTTTGCTATTTATTTCAGAGGGGAAAAAATCAACTGTGCAACGAGTGGCTTTACATCAAGTCAGCTTTACATAAATTTTCGTGTGAATACATATATAAATCCGCCTACTTGGTCAACGTGTATCTTAATGGTCCAGTGGTAGAACTTTCGCTAAGTGCGTCAGAGGTTCTGGGTTCTAATCTGTGCTCATTTTTTTTTCTTTTTTTTTTTTTATCAAAACCTATTATGTTCATCAGTGGTTGTATATCAAGCAGGGACACGTTTGTGTGCATTATGTTTTGTGATTTCACCAGAACGAATAGAGAGTATCCGCAACGGATTGAAGCGCGTGTCCGAGTGAAGACAGTGAGGTGTGTGCGCGAGCCACACGAGAACACACTGTATCCGCGCCACTGATCGCAGCGGCAACGAGCACTTTGAACACTTGATTTAAAAAACACATTTCAGCGCTAGATCGTCTCTTATTTAACAAACAAACTAAATGAATGCTCTGCCAGTTAACTGAAGATGTTTTATTTATTTGTAGAATTGGTACATTCGTGCCGCAAGATGTTTTAAAAAGTGGTGGGGACAATATCGACCCTGGCAAAAAGTGGTGGGGACATGTCCCACCCGCAAATTACGCCTATGACACAGATATTTATCCTCATCCCTCACCTTGGACTTCACCATCATCCTCAGTGCCCACGTTCTGCTGTTGATGAAGCCCGGCTCTGCCAGTGTCGTCGTGGGTTATGCAGATGCTAGCTGTTGCCACCGCATCTCTGGAAGTGCTGATAAATTTATCCAGCGATCACCGCAGTGACTTATGAAAGTCTTCCTTCTTATTTTTTTCCCTTTTCTCAGAACCTGATTCGTGCTTGCGAAATCGGTCGCGTTCTCTTGCAGCTGACATGTTGGCTTTCCCTCACTTTAGCTCCTTTCTCCCTTTCCCATCTTCAGTGAGGACGCATTACGTAATAACAGTGCAATGAAAAACCTGCTTAATTTGTTGGATTTGTTTTTTGTTTTTGTTTTTTTATGTGACCTTGTCATTGATACAAAATCATACATAACTAATGTATTAATACAAAAATAAAAAATAAAAACAGCAGGATTGCGAGGCCCCCTAGTGGCACGAGGCCCTGTACGGTTGCACAGTTCGCACAGTCTATGCGACGGCTCTGTAGTCATATCATAAATATATACATTTTTTAAACAATTCTCTATATGTTTCTGTAGGCCTAGTTGTAGTCTTCTCATCTGAGGCTGAGACTCTAGTGTTCAGAGCTCGTCTGACAGAACAGTTTCATGCTTTGCTGGAACTTTGCCATTGTGTTAGAACTGGTTACACTGGTGTCACTTGCGAAACCAAATGGCGGCGCTGTGGGTGGAAACGTACAGATTAAGGAGATATAATATTATAATAAGATGCTCTCTTAGAAACAATAACATTAGTGAATCTGTTATCTGAACCTGTAACATCAGTTCAGCCACTGTATTATAATTATGATGAAAACCAGTTTTGTATCCGATCAGGACTCCTGATAAAATCACATCTATATATTTGTCATCATCATTGATTATTCTGAATATTGTAGAGTTAATCTGAGATGCTGTAATAACACTGAGCTCATGCAGATGTTGATCAGGAGTTGATCTGATGTCTCGTGATATGATGTTATATCGCTTTAATGAAACTCTGTCTGTGTGATTGAACAGATTCAAATGAAGAGGAGAAAGAAAGTCAGCAGAAATCACAGATCAGCAGAAAACAAGAAGACTGAGAGAAAAATGGAGGACAGAAATGAGACACAAACCAGTGAATCACCAGAGGAAAGAGGACAGAGACTTGATAGATGTGAGAGTATGAAGATGCTAAAGCCAGAATGTGAGTGTTTGATCATTATTGAACTTTAATTCTTCATCACATTTTAGTCTTGTGGTAAGATTTACAAATAACCCACAGTTGGGAAAGTGCAACACCAACCCATAGTTGGGTTACTTGTTGGGGTTATTTTTAATATAATCGTCGGTGTATGAATGAGTGAATGAATGAATGAATGGGTGAATGTGAGGTGATATGTAAAGTGCTTTGGTGGCCGTGGGTCTGTTGAAAGCGCTGTATAAATGCAGTCCATTTACCATTTACCATTTTAACCCCAAATTATTAAGAGAGTAGATTTACTATTCAAACTGATTCTTCAGACTTTCTGCACTAGTAAAGCTATAGACTATTGAAGCTTGTGATTGTTGTGATGGAGAACAATATCCCATAAACTCAATATATTTGTGATTTCTAGTCTCCTGTGATCCAGACGAGCCTGTAAAGTTTGATTCTGATGTCAAAACTGAGGAGAGATTCTCATCAAACCCTTCATCATGTTCTCAAGATCACACATCATCATCATCATTAGCATCATCATCACTGACATCCATCAGCAGCTGAAGACCTGAACATCATCATCATCACCATCATCATCATCATCATCTTCATCAGTGACATCCATTAGCAACTGAAGACCTGAACATCTTAATCATCACCATCATCTTCATCACCAACGTAGTCTCACTATTGGCCACCGCTGGTCATGTGTGATGCAGGAACCCAGAAGCGCTGCGCTGTTACACTATGTGAACTCACTCAGAGAAACACACACAAGAAAATTATATATTTGCGCACAAAAAGTATTCTCGTCGCTTGATAAGCGTAAGGTTGAGCTGCTGTAGTCACTTGGACTATTTTAAACATTGTTTAAAAAAAAAAAAAATGTTTTACAAGGGTAGATGGAGTAATGTACTTTTACCACAGGACGTCTGTAATATTAATGGCCAGTTCACACTGGATAAGAGATCTCAGTAAACCAGCAGAAGTGAGAGGGTTAACTCGATTTACTCATCGCCGTCACTCCTGTCCTCATGTGTGTGTTACGCTGCTTCCTGATATCACGCACACACATATAACCTATATTTATATATATAACACAGTTATGTCCGGTTGAACGATGTATTAATGAACTTCAGATTGGATTGTGTTGGTAATAGACACTAACGCTAAAAGATATTTCGTGCCTCTAACAAGAGCTGTCGATCTTCTCTCTGATCTGATGGTGTGTGTGAAACACTTGAGTTTTGCCACAGACTCGTTCCAGCATCTAGAACACAACTGATGCTTTATCAAGCATCTCCATACTTGAAAAACTGCGGAAAACTACTTTTAAACAGGAAATGATGAAATATTTGCATACATATTTACAGCGGATCTATTCACACGGGATCAGTATCACCTGAAGGTAAAAGTCGCTATAATCTTTACTGATATTGTCCGTGATGATCATGAGATGCACATTCAGACGGGACTAAAATCTCAGAGAAGCTCTGATAATTATTACTTTACCCCTCCTCTCCATGTTACACTAGTCCCGTCCGAATAGGGCTTTAGTTTAAATAATTTCTATTTGTGTTTGATTTGTAATTTACATGCTGTCGGTCTTGATGTTCTGTATTGATGTTCTCTTTTTATGTCATGAATTCGTCAGTCATTCACGAAAAGCCGAAAAGAAACATGAGACGAACCAGGGCTGACAAGAGTCAAGACACTGTCAGTCATCTTCATTTATATAGCGCTTTAACACTGGTATAGGTCACTTAGTTTGAAGGGCTCCATTATTGATGATAAATGTTGATTTTTTTCTTTTTTCTTCAATTGTCTCAGTGACACACCCCTGAACATACAGCATGTGTTTGCCATTTTACTCAATCTTTAAACTGCAGGTGGATTATTATGAACACAATATTTCTAGATTGTGTTCCTCTAGCTTCCTCTGCTAGTTCTTCAGGTATTCCCCAGAGCTGTGTAACAAGAATAGTATATACACTAAAACACGAGGAGACCAACTTCACCAAGAAAAGACTAGACAGAGAGACCTGAGACTCAAACTGAGCCTTTCTGACTGACTCTGAGGCATCAGCTCAACTCTTAAAGCTGATTATGACCAAATATACTTCTGTTTTTTATCAGCCCTGCAAATATATGAGCTATGCAAGAGTGCACTGTTACACTTGACTTTTTATTAGCTTTTTTATTTTTTTTTATTAAAGCAGTATTACATGTTAAAATAGAGACAAGACAATTACAATCCAGCTTCTGAAGGTATTTTTGAGTAGTGTTTCAGACTAAAGATCTCTTTGCTTGAGGTTGCTGCTAAATCATGATGTAAAACGTTCAAGGTTTACTCTGTTCTTTAGTGTTGGGTTTCATTTCTCTTGCAGCTTTCCCTTGCGGTACTATTTTTTCTTCTTTTTTTTCGGGTTGAACATGTTCTTTCTCCCATACTCGGGTAACAAAAATGGCTTTGTTTTCAGTGTTAGGTGGTTGTGTCATGTGTCATTATGAATATTGTTGGGTTATATTAGTACTCATCACTGTGAAAGAATAAAAGGGTATAGGTACATTAGTGAGCACTTGTGATTGTTCCCTCACTGGATATTTACAAGAACGGATAACAGTGTAAGTGTGTAGCTTGAAATGCAATCCCAGGGATTCCCAGGGAAAGCAACAACTGATAAGAATTTAAAATAACTTGTACAGTGTGATATATTAGTAGCCATATGAAGTAGATTATGTCAAATATATGATTTATGACCCTTGGTTTATGGTTTTATGACATGATGTCCTTATATGGGGGTTTTATGATGCCATGTGACCTTTGACCCTGTGTGGTTCTGGTGTGTTTATGGATGTGTGTGTTTATGGATGTGCGTGTTTATGGATATGTGTGTGTTTATGGATATGTGTGTGTTTATGGATGTGTGTGTGTTTATGGATGTGTGTGTGTTTATGGATGTGTGTGTGTTTATGGATGTGTGTGTGTTTATGGATGTGTGTGTGTGTTTATGGATATGCGTGTGTGTTTATGGATATGCGTGTGTTTATGGATATGCGTGTGTTTATGGATATGCGTGTGTTTATGGATATGTGTGTGTTTATGGATATGCGTGTTTATGGATATGCGTGTGTTTATGGATATGTGTGTGTTTATGGATATGTGTCTTTATGGATATGTGTGTGTTTATGGATATGTGTGTTTATGGATATGTGTGTGTTTATGGATATGCGTGTTTATGGATATGTGTGTTTATGGATATGTGTGTGTTTATGGATATGCGTGTTTATGGATATGCGTGTTTATGGATATGTGTGTTTATGGATATGTGTGTTTATGGATATGTGTGTTTATGGATATGTGCGTGTTTATGGATATGTGCGTGTTTATGGATATGTGCGTGTTTATGGATATGCGTGTTTATGGATATGCGTGTTTATGGATATGCGTGTTTATGGATATGCGTGTTTATGGATATGTGTGTGTTTATGGATATGTGTGTGTTTATGGATATGCGTGTTTATGGATATGCGTGTTTATGGATATGCGTGTTTATGGATATGTGCGTGTTTATGGATATGCGTGTTTATGGATATGCGTGTTTATGGATATGTGTGTGTTTATGGATATGTGTGTGTGTGTGTTTATGGATATGTGCGTGTTTATGGATATGCGTGTTTATGGATATGCGTGTTTATGGATATGTGTGTGTTTATGGATATGTGTGTGTTTATGGATATGTGTGTTTATGGATGTGTGTGTTTATGGATATGTGTGTGTTTATGGATATGTGTGTGTTTATGGATATGCGTGTGTTTATGGATATGTGCGTGTTTATGGATATGCGTGTTTATGGATATGCGTGTTTATGGATATGTGTGTGTTTATGGATATGTGTGTTTATGGATGTGTGTGTTTATGGATATGTGTGTGTTTATGGATATGTGTGTTTATGGATATGCGTGTTTATGGATATGTGTGTTTATGGATATGTGTGTGTTAATGACTGTAAGCTGCTCTGTGTGACGAGGAAGTGAATGTTTTTTCAGGGATGTGTTTTATTATTGGTGGATACTGTCACGTTAAAGAAAATGTCACATGTGATATGATAATAATTTTACATCCATTTAATTCTGACACACTCAACGTTAAGATTTAAAGGATTGCATCATTACTTGATTTTAACAGGTTTTCACATGTTTTCATTGTTATATCAAACACACATGGTAGCGCAGATGATCTAACATCATTCAACATACTTTTAACAAACCGGATTAAAATAAATAAAACATAATCTCCTTATTTGTTGCACTATTATTATTTTCTGTAACTCTGACTACATGTGCTGAAAAAAATAGAAATAATATTTCATAAAAACCTTTAATATTGCTAAAGATGTAAGGTAACACAAGTGTCAGAATGGTAGACCTACATGCAGTCTGTAAATAAATGCACAAAATATAAAAAAATCATTAATCTGTCATTTTTGTGTATTCATAAAGTCAAAGGATGTTCTATAATGTGCTCTTAAGTTTAAATGTTAGAAAAGTAAATCTGATCTTCAAAAGGTGTCAGAATTGAGGTGTCATTATTGGGTTTCATCTTTCTTTCACGCGTTCTCCTAGAACATCAGGATGAGGGACAGATCCCGCAGGAAGAGGACGATTGAGTTTATCAGAGCAATCACTGATAAGAGTAGGCTGTATAAAATGGTGCACATATCCAGTCCGGATACGGGGAATGACGCAGCAAGCCGACACTACGAACCGGGCTAACAGTGAAGCAGTGAACATGAACAACCTGAAAAGAACAAGTTTATTTCATTTATATGATTGTTCTGTTTTATTTATTTGTGCTATTGCTCGTAATTTTATTATTTGTTCCTATTTTATTACTTACTGTTTAAACTAGTAGCTTTTGGTGTCATAACCTTATTTATTACGGCTCATAAAAAACAAAAACAGGCTTATTTTATAGGCCCATTTTCTTTTCTTTTTCTTTATTCATTTGTTGTTGTGCAGTGAAAACCCTTAGTGTTGAGCGCTGTATTAAACTTGTGTGTCTCACTTGTTCAGACTGTAGTTCTCTTAAATGAACTGAAAATATGATTAAACCTTTTAAATGTTCTGCGTTTCTCCCTCGTTTTTGCAGTTTGTTGTTATATATTTTTGGTGCCCTCAACTTTGTTTTGTTCTCTCTCAGTGATATTAATATTCTTGTGTCTGTATAATGAGTGTGTTGCAGGTCTGTGTTTTATTGGGTGTTTTCTCCTCTTTTCCCACTTTACATCCCACTTTCCAACAGCTTTACACACACATTTCTAGAGACTTCTGCACGACCAGGCTCAAATAGGAGCGTTTCATGACACTTTAAAGTGAAAACACACTTTGATGGACAAAATACATATGATTTCACACAAAGAGAGCCCATAATGCACAGAATAAGCATGTCTAGTTTAACAAGAACTGGCGCAGGCAAAAAAAGAAAATGAAGACTATAAAAAAAAAAAAAAGTTTAATTCATTTTGGGTGAAAGTATGGTGTATTATATATATATATATATATATATAAAAACTAAAGTAAACTAGCCAGAAAATATAATATATAATGTTTCATGTGTTTGTGAAGCTGAATCAGTTTCACTGTCATCAACATCTCAGAAATAATCCTGGTTTATGAATGAAGGAATTCAGACATTTATGAAATAAACTAATATTCCTCTTTCAGAGCTCGTGTAAATCAGTGTTTCTCTACTGGATCACAGCAGAATTACTAAATCTCCATGCAAATATTTTACAGCATCATAAATGAAACACATGTACAGATCTTACAGTTGATCAGGGAATATGATCCACATTATGAGTTTTAATAAGATCAGAAGAGTTTCTTATAATCAAACAGGAACAGAACAGTTCATTAAAGCAGAACTAAACACAAAGATGTCCAATTTAAGTCAAAGCGCTCATTAAATATATAATAGTTTTATAAATGTAGTGAATCGTGTGTTAACGGCTCAATCAAAGCTTTATTCTGTGTGTTGATGAAGCTCATGGTTTGATGATCTGACAGAATTATGATTATTCTCATTATTTATCATCACAATAAACCGGTTTCTCACTTTCTTTAAAACTACAAACATGAAATAAAGTGAATAATTAATGTTCTTACCAGAGACTGGATTCATCTGATGATGATCAACTATCCATAATCTCCTATCTGGACAATATTCATAAATCATGGATTAGAGATGAATGCATTACAAGGAGTCTCACATACATTTTCCTAATAATCAAATTATTTCTGTAGAGAATATGTGTTAGAAAAATTAAAACCACTCCAATTAAAGACAGAGTATAATTTCACATTCACCTTCAGTGTGAATAATATTTCCCTCATGAACTAATAATCTGCTGTGAGAATGAAGTAAATCACCTTCTCATGATCTGTGATGATGATGATGTACTTAATTAGATCGTTTATAGGACAAAACATCATTTCCCTGTGAGAGAAGAATATTTCCCTGAAGAGTTTGAGAGTAATATGCAGGTGTGTGTCTCATCATGATAAACTCCAGCTCACACACACTTCATTTCTGTCATTAAACACACATGATTTCCATCAGATGAAGAAGAGCTCAATCCTGAACACTGACACTGAACTGGTGCATTACTGCCATCATCTGGGGGAACACACACATTACACACACACTATATATTTACTTAATGTGTGTGTGTGTGTGTGTGTGTGTGTGTGTGTTCACTCAGATGATGGCAGTAATGCACCAGTTCAGTCAGTGGCGTAACGAGCCAACACCGGGCCCTTAAGCAGGATTATCAAGGCGGGCCCCCCTACTACAACACGTGATGACGCTACGCGCACAAAAAAAAAAAAAAACTGCTGGTGACGGCGCACCATTATAACACATTGTTACTTTTACTGTCACTGCTATATACACATAGTCCTAGGTCCAAATACATAAAAAAAGATGCTCACTTACATTATAGATGCATTTTCCGGGCTTTCCTCTGTGCGAAGTTGTCGATCATATCCTTAAGATCCAGATAGCGTGCACGGGCATTCTCAATCGCTTCAGTGCTTACTCGCTTCACTCTCTTGCTCCATCTCAATCTCGATCTCTGTGTCATCTTTTTATTCCCCAGTCCCAATTCGAAACAAATTACACCAAATTCATCATTGTTCGTTTCAAACATTTATTTAATGATCAGTGAAATATGTTGTTGTCATTATTTATTCAAATCAATTCGCAAAAAAATTTAAATGCGATCAGACTAAAAGTAGTAAAATGCGATAGGGGGACCCGGCTGTCAATCAATATCTTCCAGTAACGCGGGCGGGCCCCTGATTGGTCCGGGCCCGTAAGCAACCGCTTACCCTGCTTACCGATAGTTACGCCTGTGGACAAGAGTGTTCAGTATTGTAAGTTGTTTTACAGTATAAATATCTAAACATTCATAAATTAAGTTACATTTACTGGAGATAAAAAGACATTACATAAAATATGAAGTCTTGTTTTCAGTGAAATTGATCAAAACAAGAATAAAAATCTGCCAATGGGCTAAAAAAAATCAACTCAATTCAGAGGGACGTTTTCATAACTAATAGACAGATATTTGTTATGTTTTTAAGTATAAACACGCTTACATTTTTCAAGACTTCATTTTGCATTTGCTTCTCCAGTAATCGATCTTGAAATGATCATCAAGATGAATCTTGATTTAAAGATGTTTCGATATTTTTATTGGAAACAGGACAGACATATTGAGGAAGAACATATTTTTCCCCATGCATGTGTAGCAGGTTGATTGATTGCAGCTGTGTCAATCACACTCTCTGGACCAATCAGGACGTAACTGCATGCTATATGGGCAGAGGGTGAGCCCTCGTGTCACTCTATGTTGTTGTCGTCAGAGGCGCACTTTCGCTGTGGGTCCTCTCGCGTTCGTGGTGCAGTCGCGGTTATTGGACAGGTAATACAGCGTGGCTAACTTTCTCATTGCCTAGAGACTGTGTTAGTGTTGCAATTGGCATTGCAGTGTGCGATTGTCTTTTGCAGTGTTTCTCCTGTCTCAAACCCGATCTTTCCTGTAACGGAACCGGGTTGCGTTGTGCTGCTGGTAGGTTGAATCTGCTTCCTTTTTTTTTGATATTTGCGTGACTGAGTGTAATGGGCCGTTTTATTGTAGGCTTCGTGTAGCTGTACTAACGACACGGTCGGTCTATAGATGTGAAGCTCCCTGACAGGTATGTTTGTATGCCTGTCGGTATTGCATGTATATGTTTGTTCATGTATCGTCATTGAATGTGATTTGTTTATATACGTCAGGACCGTGAAGCGCTTGCTGGCGCCGGTGTCTATATGAGTTTCTCCCTTCTTGCCACGCTGCTGTTTTGTCTCTACGGATTGCTGTTTCAACTGATTTCTGCTTAACTATGGACCATTGAAAGCTATACGAGCTCACTCTGGGTTCTGAACGCACCTATGCACTTTACAGCGAGGGATTCGTCGCGCACAACATTTTACTAGTATCTCAGTGACTGACACAGACGATAACTGTGCCATTCTGTGGCTCGCCTGTGTTTATTAGTGTGTGTGTGTGGCTTTTGTTGTTTGATAAATACTTTTGATTAGTTTATATATATTTTTTTGGTTTAAGTGTCTATAAAGAAGATTTTCCTTTTTTTGTGTGTTTTCATCGATTGATGGTTTGTTTATTTTTCTGTCTTGACAAATACTTTTGATTAGTTTATATATTCTTTGGATTAAGTATTTATAAAGAAGATTTTCTTTTTGTGTTTTCATTGATTTACGGTTTATTGGTTATTTTTCTGTCTTTAACTGAATGTTCTTCTTTTAGTGCTGAGTGCCGGAAGTGGTGGTATCGGTGTCCTCGGTGGTGGTGTCTCCTCCTGTGTGCTGTGTTTTCCCTTTTTTGGTGTGTTTTGGAGTTTGGTTATTTTATTGTGTGTATATGTGTGATCAGGGAATCCTTAACCCCTGAGATCCCACAACTTTGACCCGGTTTCCTCCACTGGTAAGGCCTCAGCACTCCCATTTTCTTTATTTTTTTCTTTATTTCTTGTGAATGATACTTTATATTTGATTTTAATGGTACAAATAAAATTGTTTTACTGGAACTACGTCTCTGGCTTCGTGCATGAATCGAACCTGTGTGCTTTCTGGAAATATTATGTTTACTTGAGTCATCAAACTAGTCTAATTCTATTTCCCGGGGCGAAACTCCCCGGGTGGCGTAGTCGGTGTCTTCATTAAAATTTAAGACCTTGAATAGGTAGAAAAGTCGCACTCGCCACAATCTGGCGCAGTCGGCAGGATTTTCATGCATTTTTGGAAAGCCATTGACGTTTGTTCTTGTATTCCTGTTTGTGTAATTATTTGTACAGTGGATTATTGTGTTTAATCTTGTTTTCTTTTGGTGTTTAGAGACAAAACAGCAGCTGGCTTCACTCGTTTTGCGGCGTGTGACGAACTGTGGTTATCCTTTGCGGCTCCATTGTACCAGTGGGGTTTAAGTTATGGGTGAGGAGCTACAGGAGTTGAGGGAGCTAGTCATCCAGTTAAGATCGGATAATGAGAGGATGCGTCTGGAGCAGAATGTTAATGCTGCTGGCCCTAGTGCTGCGGCCCCTCCTATACCTACGGTTAATGTCCCTGTTACTGAGCGACTGATTGTTGTACCTCGAGATCGAAAGTGTCCCACGTTTCGGGGTAGGTCAGGTATAGGGCTTACAGAGTGGCTTGACGAGGTTCAGGCATGTATGAGGGCACGTTACCTGTCTGTTTCCGATCAGGCCTTTTTTTTGTTCGACCATTTGGAGGGCGAAGCGCGTGAAGAGATAAAGCATCGACCCAGTATAGAGCGAGGTGACCCGGCTAAAATTATAGCGGCATTGCAAGAATTGTATGGTTGTTATGAGTCCTATGTGGCCCTTCAGGAGGCATTCTTTTCTAGACGGCAGCAGGAAGGAGAAACACTGCAAGAGTTTTCGCTTGCCCTGATGAGTCTTATGGCATCCGTAAAGCAGAACGCCCCGAGTGGCGTGCCAAATTCCGAAGTACTTCTGCGCGATCAGTTTGTGGAACACGTACTTGAGGGTGCTCTTCGCCGTGAGTTAAAACAGTTGGTGCGGCGGAAGCCCACTGCGGCTCTGCTCGAGGTTAGGAGCGAGGCTATTCGTTGGGAGCGCGAGGGGTCGCCTGGACTTGCTCGCGGCCGAAGTAATTCTGTCCCCTCTGCCTTGGGCATGCAGTTCGGAGTCCAGGGTGGTCCTCAGGGCTTGGGTACCACCATTCAGGCGTCTGAGTTGAGTGAGATGAGAGAAATGTTGAAGTTACAGCAAGAGCAGTTAAACCAGCTTACTCAAAGTATTTCTCTCTTACAGAATTCCCAGCCACGCAACCGGCCATTTTATAAAGGCCCTGTAATATGTCGGCGCTGTCAGCAACCGGGTCACTTTGCCAGGGAGTGCGAGGGGATACGTGCTCCACCTAACACTTCGTCTGTTTTGCCCGCCTCCCAACCGCCTGGTAGGCAGTTGCGTTATTTTCCGTCTTCGGAAAACTAGCGCCCGCTGAATTGCAGAGTCACAATTCGGGGGGGGGCAGTCATTGGCTCGGAAGTTATTCCAAGTGTTTTGGAAAGAGGGCCTATGTTGATTTCCTCTTGTCCACATTTGAACGTGATGATGGGAGGGGTTGACGTCCCTTGCTTGGTGGACACTGGATCCATGGTGTCTACCGTTACAGAGAGCTTTTTCCTTCAGCATTTTGAGCCGTGGGGTGGAGAGAGACTTCAGTCGTGTCACTGGCTGCAGCTCCGAGCAGCCAATGGGTTGGCCATCCCTTATATCGGCTACCTGGAGTTGGATGTTAAACTTTGTAGTAAGTTAATGACAAGGTGCGGGGTGCTGGTGGTTAAAGACCCCGCCGGTGATATGCCAATCCATGTCCCTGGTGTGATGGGAATGAATATCATCCGCAGGTGCTACAGAGAGCTGTTCGGCCAGTATGGGTTGGCCTTGTTCAACTTACCCTCGGTATCTGGGGCTCCGGAGCCTGTGGTGAAGGCATTGCAGCGATGTCACCAGGCCAGTGAGCAGGCCCCTCGGGATGTTCCAGGTAGGGTGAAGGTTCGAGGTAGTAAGTCCTGCCGCATCCCTGGTGGCACAATGAAGATCATCGCTGCGACCTGTTCAGAGGAGTACTCTGGTCGTCCGGTACTGTTCGAACCCCTGGACTTCGGTTTACCGGCTGGACTGTTGGCCTCCCCAGCCCTGGTTCAGGTGGCTGGAGGTACTGCCTACATCCCTATTGTGAATGTTGGGGCCATCGATGTGATGCTGTACCCGCGCACTGTGGTGGGTACCCTGGATAAGGTTCGTGTGGTCAGCTTGCCTACTGGGGTCACCGAGGTGCCATCTGTGGTTGCCACAGTGAGGTCTCAAGCTGTTTCTTCCGGGGTACAAGACCAGATCGAGATCATGGACTTGTCCTCATTACCCGCGGAAGAGCAGGGCCGGGTGCGGTCCTTTTTACAGGAATATATCCCTGTCTTTGCTACTCATGATGGTGACTTGGGCTGTACAGATCTGATTGCTCATGACATCCCGCTTTTGGACGAAACTCCTGTTCGGCAACGCCATAGGCGTATCCCTCCTTCGGAGTATGAGTTGGTTAAAGATCACATCAACCAACTTTTGGAGACACAGGTAATTCGGGAGAGCAGTAGTCCCTATGCTAGTCCCATTGTGTTAGTGAAGAAAAAGGATGGAAGCATGCGTATGTGCGTTGATTACAGACAACTCAATAACAAAACGAGAAAGGATGCTTTTCCTCTTCCGCGCATCGATGAGTCCCTGGATGCTTTGACGGGTGCCCGCTGGTTTTCGACTTTGGATTTGGCCAGCGGCTATAATCAGGTCCCTGTGTCTGAGGCTGATCGACCCAAGACGGCATTCTGTACTCCATTTGGTCTTTTCGAATGGAATCGAATGCCGTTTGGGCTGTGCAATGCTCCAAGTACTTTCCAGAGGCTGATGCAACGTATATTTGGTGACCAACAGTGCCAATCGTTGCTCTTGTATCTTGACGACATTGTGGTTTTCTCGTCCACGGTTGAACAGCATCTGGAGAGGTTGGAGGTAGTGCTGGGAAGGCTTCAGCAACAGGGCCTGAAGGCCAAGCTCAGCAAATGTGCATTCTTCCAACAGAAAGTGCGCTACTTGGGCCATGTCATTTCGGACAAAGGCGTCTCCACAGACCCCAGTAAGGTGCAGGTGGTGGCAAATTGGCCACCCCCTACCACTATCCCAGAGTTGCGGTCGTTCCTCGGTTTTGCTAGTTATTACCGCCGTTTTGTAGAGGGATTCGCCAAGCTGGCGGCCCCTCTGCATAGGCTGGTAGCTCAACTAGGGGGCACCAAGTTGAAGAGAAGAGCAGAACTGTCTGTGGGAGGACATTGGACGGAGCAATGCCAGTGCAATTTTGAGGCCCTTAAGATCAAACTTGTAACGGCACCAGTGCTTGCTTACGCCGATTTCTCATTGCCATTTATTCTTGAGGTTGATGCAAGTTATGGGGGACTTGGTGCAGTGCTCTCCCAGGAGCAGTTGGGCAAGGTTAGACCGGTGGCTTATGCCAGCCGAGGTCTGAGGCCCACTGAGCGCAACATGCAAAACTACAGCTCCATGAAGCTGGAGTTTTTGGCGCTCAAGTGGGCCATGACCGAGAAATTCAGGGAGTATCTGCTGGGTCATAAATGCGTTGTCTTTACGGACAACAATCCCCTTAGCCATTTGTCCTCTGCGAAGCTTGGGGCTACCGAGCAACGCTGGGCAGCGCAGCTGGCCTCCTTCGATTTTGAAATCAAATATCGATCGGGGAGGAGTAATAGAAATGCAGATGCCCTGTCCCGTCAACATCCTTTTGGTAGACAGGACCTAGAGACTATGGTTCCTGGTATGTTACTCCCAGACCCTTTACAGCATGTCCCAGTTGAAGCAGTTCAAGCTGCTGTTGTTTCCTTGCCAGAATACACTCTGTTAGATCTTAGTGGCCTACAACAGGCAGACCCAGTCATTAAAGAGGCCCTGGTCTTCTGGCAGAAAGGATGTCGTCCCAATGGTGAGGAGCGGAAGGCGGTTTCACAACCTGCCTTGGTATTGCTCCGCCAGTGGGACCGCTTGATGGAAAAGGACGGGGTCTTATATCGTCAGACCTTCCGCCCTGATGGCCTTGAGGTAGTGTTCCAGTTAATTCTGCCAGCTTCCTTAAGGGAAGAGGTTTTGACCAAAGTCCACCAAGACCATGGTCACCAGGGCGTGGAAAGAACACTGGAGCTTTTACGACGGCAGTGTTACTGGCCAGGTATGTCCTCTGCGGTCGCACAATGGTGCCGGGCCTGTGAGAGGTGCCAAGTGGCTAAGGACACCCAACCAGCCGCTCGTAGCTTTATGGGGCATCTATTGGCTTCAAGGCCAAATGAGATTGTGGCTATGGATTTCACAGTGTTGGAACCGACATATAACGGGTTGGAGAATGTCCTTGTCATGACTGATGTTTTTAGCAAGTACACGCTTGCGGTACCCACCCGTGACCAGAGAGCCTCTACCGTGGCTCAGGTTCTGGTGACGGAATGGTTCTCTAAGTTTGGTGTTCCTGCTCGTTTACATTCAGACCAGGGTCGCAACTTTGAGAGCGCTCTGATCCAGCAGCTCTGTGGGCTCTATGGTATTGAGAAGTCTCGGACCACTCCGTACCATCCATCTGGTAATGGTCAGTGCGAGCGCTTCAATCGCACTCTGCACAATTTATTGCGCACCTTTCCGGTGTCTCGTAAGCGGGATTGGAGTTCCTGTCTGCCACAGGTGCTGTACTCATATAACACCACCCCTCACCAGGCCACTGGGGAGTCTCCTTTTCTGTTGATGTTTGGGCAAGAGCCCAGGCTCCCGGTCGATTTCTTGTTAGGTCAAGTACAGGATCCTTGTAGTGGCAGTACCCATGAATGGATCCAGGAACATCAGACCCGCTTACGGATAGCCTTTGAAGGGGGTGGGGAAAGGTTAAGGGGTGCGGCTGAGCGTCGCAAGAGGAATTATGATCAGCATGTTCGAGATCATCCCTTGGAAGTAGGGCAGCTGGTGTGGTTGCGGAACCTCAGTACCCGGGGTCGTCATAAGATCCAAGATCTGTATGATCTTATGTCATACAGGGTCCTGAGGGCACCGGCCGAAGGTGGAGCTGTGTACACCATAGCGCCGGTGGATAATCCGACTAAGTTTAGGCATGTTAATCGTGCCCTGCTGAAGGCTGTGGTTAGGTCAGACCCTTCTGGTGGCCCCGTTGTCCCTCTGTCATCCCCCTTAGATCACTATGAGTCGGAAGAGGAGTGCTTTGGTGACAATGATGTACTAGTTCTCGGACCGGAGCCTCCTGTGGTAGAACCAACTCGAACCAACCCAGCATCCCCGGTTTTGGAGACCGTCAGGGCTCCTGGTACCGCGGACGCAGTTCCATTGGCCACCCTTCCTGATTCCGGCGAAGTGGCAGTTCGGCGGACAGCCCGATCAACAGCAGGCCACCATTCTAATATCAATCGCCTCCCGAGGGCCGTGGGGGGGGGGGCGCAGATGGTGCAGTGGACCTTCCGGACTCCCTGGCTAATTCTGTATTGGCCTTCTCGAGACCATGGACGTAGCTGGGGTTAAAACCTATGGTGTGCTTAATCGTCGGGGCGACGATTCAAAGGTTGGGGTAGATTGTAGCAGGTTGATTGATTGCAGCTGTGTCAATCACACTCTCTGGACCAATCAGGACGTAACTGCATGCTATATGGGCAGAGGGTGAGCCCTCGTGTCACTCTATGTTGTTGTCGTCAGAGGCGCACTTTCGCTGTGGGTCCTCTCGCGTTCGTGGTGCAGTCGCGGTTATTGGACAGGTAATACAGCGTGGCTAACTTTCTCATTGCCTAGAGACCGTGTTAGTGTTGCAATTGGCATTGCAGTGTGCGATTGTCTTTTGCAGTGTTTCTCCTGTCTCAAACCCGATCTTTCCTGTAACGGAACCGGGTTGCGTTGTGCTGCTGGTAGGTTGAATCTGCTTCCTTTTTTTTGATATTTGCGTGACTGAGTGTAATGGGCCGTTTTATTGTAGGCTTCGTGTAGCTGTACTAACGACACGGTCGGTCTATAGATGTGAAGCTCCCTGACAGGTATGTTTGTATGCCTGTCGGTATTGCATGTATATGTTTGTTCATGTATCGTCATTGAATGTGATTTGTTTATATACGTCAGGACCGTGAAGCGCTTGCTGGCGCCGGTGTCTATATGAGTTTCTCCCTTCCTGCCACGCTGCTGTTTTGTCTCTACGGATTGCTGTTTCAACTGATTTCTGCTTAACTATGGACCATTGAAAGCTATACGAGCTCACTCTGGGTTCTGAACGCACCTATGCACTTTACAGCGAGGGATTTGTCGCGCACAACATTTTACTAGTATCTCAGTGACTGACACAGACGATAACTGTGCCATTCTGTGGCTCGCCTGTGTTTATTAGTGTGTGTGTGTGGCTTTTGTTGTTTGATAAATACTTTTGATTAGTTTATATATATTTTTTTGGTTTAAGTGTCTATAAAGAAGATTTTCCTTTTTTTGTGTGTTTTCATCGATTGATGGTTTGTTTATTTTTCTGTCTTGACAAATACTTTTGATTAGTTTATATATTCTTTGGATTAAGTATTTATAAAGAAGATTTTCTTTTTGTGTTTTCATTGATTTACGGTTTATTGGTTATTTTTCTGTCTTTAACTGAATGTTCTTCTTTTAGTGCTGAGTGCCGGAAGTGGTGGTATCGGTGTCCTCGGTGGTGGTGTCTCCTCCTGTGTGCTGTGTTTTCCCTTTTTTGGTGTGTTTTGGAGTTTGGTTATTTTATTGTGTGTATATGTGTGATCAGGGAATCCTTAACCCCTGAGATCCCACAACTTTGACCCGGTTTCCTCCACTGGTAAGGCCTCAGCACTCCCATTTTCTTTATTTTTTTCTTTATTTCTTGTGAATGATACTTTATATTTGATTTTAATGGTACAAATAAAATTGTTTTACTGGAACTACGTCTCTGGCTTCGTGCATGAATCGAACCTGTGTGCTTTCTGGAAATATTATGTTTACTTGAGTCATCAACAGTGTTGGGCAAGTTACTTAAAAAAAGTAATTAGTTATAGTTACTAGTTACTTCTCACAAAAAGTAACTGTGTTAGTAACTGAATTACATCATTACAAAAGTAACTAATTACCAGGGAAAGTAACTATTGCGTTACTTAAAAAAAAAAAAAAAAGTTTAAATATAAGAAATTTCTTGGATACCCCCAATATGAAATGTTAAATGAATGAAATTGACACTAAATAGAACATCTTATTATTATAAAACATTGTACACTAATCTACACTATTTTAATGTTGCTGTGGGACAATGTGAGAGACACCTATTAACTTAAATATTAAAATATTATCATTACTATAGTGCAACAATAAAACAATAGATGGTTTAGAACTTTTAATATTTATTGCACAGACCACAACTGGCCAACAAATAAGTCTAAAAATAAATTATGCTTCTTAAGAAATGTACCAAAAATAAATAAATAGTATCCTAATAAAAATATACATACACATACACTAGTGCATATAATTAAAATGATAAAACTCACACACCTTTACAACTGGTAGACATTCTGTATAGCCTACTTGAAGTATTTTCTTCCTCACAATAGTAAGTTTAACAAAAAGTGCTTTCAATATAATACTGAACAATGTATCAACATAAATAATAATAATACAATATAATCTTTTGGGGGTTTATTTTTATAACCTACAGAGAACGTCATCATCAGAGGTTATTTTAGCCAAATTCTAGTCGTGTTTGCCGCACGTGCTCACAACCGTCAAACAAATATGTTTGAACGTTCCCTGCAGGTTATTTTGGAGTTTATGTTATATAAACTAATTAAAACATTGCATATGATACCAATATGCTACAGAGATTATTCAAATGCTGATATGTGTAATTTATTTATAAATAAAGTATTTATGCTCGGACACATTCGGTCACTGTCTCTCTCGCGCACTGTCGAGCGCGTTCTCGGACACACTCGGTCTCTCTCGTGCACTGTCGAGCACGCTCGCGGCATTCGCCTCGTTTTTGTCGAGTCCCGCGCCTCATAAACACTCACACACCAGAGAAAAAACTTTGCAGCTCCTATGGCTGAGAGAGAGCCTACTCGGATGAAAACCGCTTCAGTGAGCTCAATTAAAGTAACGCCGCATTTTTATTGACAGTAACGGTAACGGCGTTGTAATGGAGGAAGCAGTAATTAGTTAGATTACTCGTTACTGAAAAAAATAACGCCGTTAGTAACGCCGTTTATTTATAACGCCGTTATTCCCATCACTGGTCATCAAACTAGTCTAATTCTATTTCCCGGGGCGAAACTCCCCGGGTGGCGTAGTCGGTGTCTTCATTAAAATTTAAGACCTTGAATAGGTAGAAAAGTCGCACTCGCCACACATGCAAATCTAACACTTTCTGCTCTGATTTTTAGACCTTTTTAAGTCCTTAATTATTCTAAGGGTGAATTAAGACTTTTTAAGACCCACAGAAACCCTATTAAACATATTCACACATTTTATAGTCATGCATAGTTGCAGTAAGCACAATGATGAAGAAAATTAGGTTAAAAGTT
Organism: Leuciscus idus; assembly: GCA_021554675.1. NCBI lineage: Eukaryota > Metazoa > Chordata > Actinopteri > Cypriniformes > Leuciscidae > Leuciscus > Leuciscus idus. The sequence continues at coordinate 37,487,796 of CM038632.1, read as the reverse complement.
TTAAATAACAAACTCAGAAGGTAATCCAACAAATACTGACGAAGAAATACAACTGATGCATTAACGAAAATGAACGTCTCGGTTACATATGGTAACCCTCGTTCCCTGAGGGAGGGAACGGAGACGTACGTCGTGGTGAACGACGAATAGGAATCTCGCTAGAGAGGCCAATCTACTTCGAGTGAAACTAAAACAAGCCAATACACATTGGCGTGCAATCATTTGCATCAGCTGCGCAGCCTCGCAGCGCGGGTATTTAACGAGCAGCTGGTGTGATTGCACTTCAGTTTTTTGCTGAGGAGCCAAGCCTGAAAAGCTGGTCGCCCCGGCGGGTAGCAGCAGATGTGGCGACGGGACGTACGTCTCCGTTTCCTCCCTCAGGGAACGAGGGTTACCATATGTAACCGAAACGTTCCCTATCGTCTGGTCACTACGACGTACGTCGTGGTGAACGACGAATAGGAATCCCTACCAAAGCGCCACAGCTGCTGCACCCCATCCAGCGCCCCGTGTAAGCCTCCACACCTTCTTGCCTGGAAGGACGATAGGAGAGGGCTTACGTCGAGAGTATCCGTCACTGTTGTTCCATGATAACCCGTACAGTGAGATATTGGATAACACTGGGAAAGCGTGCCCGAACTGAGGGAGGGGAACGCTGCGGGAGCCACATTCTTAAGGAGATTTATGTGGGAATGGACATATGGACAAACCCGAGGGTTGTACTGCATATGAGTAATGGGTGACTTAGCCCAAGGGAAAGACACGGGCTTCCATTTAGGAGCAGCCGTGGAGAATATACACATATGGGATCCCCGTAGGGTCACACATATGGGACCCAGCCTAGACCCGGTTCTCAAGGATTCAGCGGACAAGGCCTGGCACCGGACACTCCGCCATGTCCGGGCCGAGGGAGTTTGGAGGACTCAACAGGTTTTGACTCTGGAGTAATAAGGGTGCACAGTAGGATGCAGCAAGCCGACAGAGCCGGTACTCACAGTGCTTCTACCCGTTTAGGGTGAGAACACGGGAGGATACGGGCTCTACACGTAGGCTATAGAATTTAGCGAACGTGTTAGGTGTCGCCCAGCCCGCAGCTCTACAGATATCTGTTAGCGAGGAGCCACCTGCCAACGCCCAGGAGCATGCAACGCCTCTCGTGGAGTGTGCATGCAACCTGAGCGGGCAGGGCACGCCTTGAGCTTGGTAAGCCAAGGCGATGGCATCCACTATCCAGTGGGCCATCCTCTGCTTGGAGACAGCCTTTCCCTTCTGCTGGCCTCCGTAACAGACAAAGAGCTGGTCTGAGGTCCTGATGCTTTGAGTTCTGTCCACGTACATACGCAGAGCGCGAACGGGACAGAGCAAAGCCAGGGCTGGGTCTGCCTCCTCCAGGGGCAGCGCTTGCAGGTTCACTACCTGATCTCTAAAGGGAGTGGTAGGAACCTTGGGCACATAGCCAGGCCGGGGTCTCAGTACAACATGGTTGTCACCCGGCCCGAACTCTAGGCACGATTCGTCGACCGAAAATGCTTGCAGGTCCCCTACCCTCTTGATCGAGGCCAGTGCAATCAGCAACAAAGTCTTCAAGGAGAGAAGCTTTAAGTCTGCTGACTGCAAAGGCTCAAAGGGAGCATCCTGAAGTGCTCGAAGCACCAGGGAAAGGTCCCAAGAGGGTATGGAGGGAGGACGAGGGGGATTTAATCGTCTCGCCCCCCTAAGGAACCTGACGACCAGGTCGTGCTTTCCTACTGTTTTGCCATCTATGTGGTCATGATATGCTGAAATAGCAGCAGCATGTACTTTAAGGGTGGAGGGAGACAGCCTTCGCTCCAACCCTTCCAAGAAGGAAAGCACTGACCCTATCGAACATCTTCGGGGGTCCTCTCTACGGGAGGAACACCAATCGACGAACAGGTTCCACTTCAAGGCGTACACACGTCTCGTAGACGGCGCTCGCGCAGAAGCGATGGTGTTAAGTACCTCTGGGGGTAAGTCACCTAGAACCTCCGCGTCCCGTCCAGGGACCAGACATGGAGTTTCCAGAGGTCCGGACGCGGGTGCCATAGGGTGCCCCGTCTCTGAGTCAGAAGATCCTTCCTCAGAGGAATGGGCCAGGGATGGACTGTCACGAGGAGCATGAGTTCTGGGAACCAAGTCCGGGTGGGCCAATAGGGAGCCACCAGAAGGACCTGCTCCTCGTCCTCCCTGACTTTGCACAGGGTCTGTGCAAGTAGGCTCACTGGGGGAAGTGCATATTTTTGGAGGCCCCGGGGCCAGCTGTGTGCCAGTGCATCCGTGCCGAGTGTTCCCTCGGTCAGGGAGTAAAACAACTGGCAGTGGGAGGTCTCTGAGGAGGCAAACAGGTCTACCTGAGCCTCTCCAAACTCTCTCCAGATCAGCTGAACCGCCTGGGGGTGGAGTCGCCATTCTCCCGGGAGCACAGCTCGTGATAGCTCGTCGGCCACACGGTTGAGCACACCGGGGACATACATGGCTCGAAGCGACCTCAGATGCTTCTGACTCCAAAGGAGGAGATGGCGGGCGAGTTGCGACATGCGACGGGAGCATAGACCACCTTGACGGTTGATGTACGCAACGGTCGCAGTGTTGTCCGTACGGACCAGCACGTCTCTGCCCTGAAGCGGCCTTTTTAAGCGGCTCAGAGCGAGACGTACTGCAAGCAACTCGAGGCAGTTGATGTGCCAATGCAGTTGGGGGCCCGTCCACACCCCTGATACTGCATGCCCGTTGTACGTGGCACCCCAGCCGGTGGCAGAGGCATCTGTGAACACCACAGCATGCCTGGACACCTGTTCCAAGGGGACTCCTGCCCGAAGGAACGAGGGGTCTGACCACGGACTGAAGGTCTGGCGGCACTCCGGTGTGATCGCCACCCGGTGAGTGCCGTGATGCCACGCCCATCTCGGGACTCGGCCGTGAAGCCAGTGCTGAAGCGGTCTCATATGAAGCAGCCCGAGCGGAGTTACCGCTGCTGCCGCTGCCATATGCCCCAGGAGCCTCTGAAAGAATTTCAGTGGGACCGCCGTCCTGCCTTTGAACGTGTTCAAGCAGTTCAGCACCGACTGAGCGCGTTGCTCTGTGAGGCGCGCTGTCTGTGCGACCGAATCCAACTCCATACCGAGAAAAGAGATCCTCTGCACGGGGGCGAGTTTGCTCTTTTCCCAGTTGACCTGGAGGCCCAGCTGGCTGAGGTGCCTGAGCACGAGGTCCCTGTGTTCGCATAACTGATCTCGAGAGTGTGCTAGTATGAGCCAGTCGTCGAGATAGTTGAGAATGCGAACGCCCTGTTCTCTCATGGGAACAAGGGCCCCCTCCGTGACTTTCGTGAAGACACGGGGAGACAGGGCCAGCCCGAAGGGCAGGACCTTGTACTGATATGCTCGACCCTCGAACGCAAAGCGCAGAAACGGCCTGTGTCGAGGAAGAATCGAGACATGAAAGTACGCGTCCTTCAGGTCGATCGCTGCAAACCAATCCTGGGGACGGATGCATTCGAAAATGCGTTTCTGCGTAAGCATTTTGAACGGTAGCTTGTGAAGGCTCCGATTCAAAACTCGCTGGTCCAAGATCGGTCGTAACCCACCACCTTTCTTGGGTACAATGAAGTAGGGACTGTAGTGCCCTGACCTCATATCGGCTGGAGGGACCGGCTCTATCGCGTCCTTCGCCAGTAGGACTGCGATCTCCGCGCGCAAGACATGGGCATCGGCTGCTCTCACTGTAGTGGAGTGGATGGCCCGAAACTTGGGGGGACGCCGGGCGAACTGAATCGCATAGCCGAGCCTGATGGTCCGAATGAGCCAGCGAGACGGACTGGGGAGCGCTAGCCAGGCTTGCAGAGACCGTACAAGCGGGACCAAAGGGACCGTAGGCGTACCCGGAGTGGGGCAGCGAGGTGGAACACAGGGGCTCGGCTCGGGAGGCTCTCTCTGGGAGGCGGCCCGTAGCGGAGTCTGAGTGTGCTGTGCAACACTTACCTGGTTCCACGAGGCCGGAGGTGCAGGAGGCGGCTTGCTTGCGTTCTCGAACTGCACACTGCTGCCTGCTGGCGATAGAAGAGGCGGATGAGAGTGGTGAGGATTCTCTCCCCCCACTGCTCTCCGGGCCCTCTTCGGACCCAGAGACGGAAGAAACTGCTCTTTTATTGAAAATTTGGGTACCGCTGGTTTTGAGGCCAGCGGCGGAACAAAAACAAAAGGAAACAAAGGATTTTCCACCCGCCCCTCTTCCGGGGGATGGAGCGATGCGGTCATCGTCTCCTGGAGAGCAGTCCCTGCCATCTCTGGGTCGCCCGTCCTAGGGCGGCTTGCTCCTGGCTTTGCCGCCCTTCTTAGCGGGGTCCTGGACGGGCGGGGCGGCCCGCCTGCGACTGGCTCCACGGCGCCGTTTAGATGGAGGCTGCTGCGGCGGCGCGGGAGCAGGGGCAGACGCAGGAGGCCGCCCTCGGCGACGAGCAGACTGAGGGGCCGCAGGCGGTGGGGTGGGAGCAGCAGCTGGCCGCCGCGGCAGGATGTGTCTGATGGCCTCAGTCTGCTTTTGTACAGCCGAGAACTGCTGGGCGAAGTCTCCCTCATGTCGGCCAGACACAGCCAGAGATGGCGTTCCTGGACCACCAAGGTGGACATCGCACGACCCACCGACCGCGCGGTCACCTTCGTCGCACGAAGCGCGAGGTCCGTCGCGATACGAAGTTCCTGAAGAACTTGGGGATCGTGACCACCCTCGTGCAGGTCCTTCAGTGCCTTGGCCTGATGAACCTGCAGCAACGCCATAGCGTGCATGGCAGAGGCAGCTTCCCCACAGGCCTTGTAAGCCTTGCCGGTTAAATCCGACGAGTACTTACAGGCCCGGGAAGGAAGACACGGTTCTCCACGCCAAGTGGAGTTAGGGCACAGTTGCATCGCAACGGCCCGTTCCACTGGCGAGATACGCGTGTATCCCTTAGCCGCCCCGCCATCAAGGGTGGTGAGGGAGGAGGAACCACTGGGACGGTTTCTGGCAGTGAAAGGTGCCGTCCATGTCCCCGTAAGCTCCTCATGCACTTCCGGGAAGAAAGGCACTGGGGTGGGTTGCTGAGAACCAGCACGCGCCACCCCGAGATACCAATTGTCCAACCTCGAGGGTTCGGGACACGGTGGAGGATTCCACACGAGCCCGACCCCTTTGGCGGCCCGGGAAAGCATGGCCATCATCTCCAGGTCCATCTCAGGCACCGCTGGCACACCCGAAGGAGGCAGCGGTGCCGAGTCGTCGTCCGCAGAGAAGTCTGACCCACCCTCCGATGCAGCGATCGACATCTGGTCTTCAGGGGGAGCCCCGAAGGAGACAACCGGTACACACCGCGAAGATGGTCCAGCTCTCTCCAATGGGGGCTCAACTGGCTGCGGAGCGTGAGAGGGGTGAGGGTTCCTAGGGGGTTGGTTCCCCGAAGGAGACGCGCTCACCGTAATCCTCAGGTCACCCGTGTCACTGCCCGAAGCAACCCTCTGAGGAGGATTGGATCGAGGCAGAGGCACGGGGACTCCGCCCCTTTGCAGGAACGTGAGTCTCCACCGCAGCTCCGCGATGGTCATCTTCCCACAATGGGTACATGACTCATCCACCAACGCTGCCTCAGCGTGTTTAATGCCCAGACACACAAGGCAGCGTTGGTGACCATCCCATGAACCCAGGTAACGACCGCATCCAGAAACACACAGATAGAAAGTCATCTTTAAAAAGACGCTGTCTATCTGTGTAAGCTCTTTTAGGGACTGCTCTCACTGGTGCTGAAACACGCAGGGGAACAGTCACTGCGAACACAGACAGGAATGTGCACCTGTCTGTGCGCTGTCTCTCTCTCTCTGCTGGCAGATCTTACCAGCTGTAAGAACAGCTCTTTAGCGCTCAAATGGCGCACCTTACCAGCTGTTATAACAGCCTTTTTTGTTTGCTCAGTTTGAAAAACAAAAAAGACAGAGAAAAGAGGAGAGAAAGAAAAAGACTGCTCGCGCTGCCGTGCTGTAACGCCCGCACCGGGAAGGAGAGGTCCGAAAGGCTCGTCTTGAAGTCACTCTGTTTTGTAGACTGCATCGAAGTGCTTGGCTCCGAAGCAAAAAGCTGAAGTGCAATCACACCAGCTGCTCGTTAAATACCCGCGCTGCGAGGCTGCGCAGCTGATGCAAATGATTGCACGCCAATGTGTATTGGCTTGTTTTAGTTTCACTCGAAGTAGATTGGCCTCTCTAGCGAGATTCCTATTCGTCGTTCACCACGACGTACGTCGTAGTGACCGGACGATAGGGAACAACTGAACACTGGAAAGACTGCAACTGAAGTACAAGCCAAATGAATTAAATAATGATAAACACCTGTGCTGATGAAATGAGTTACCATGACAACTGAAGAGCGGCAGGAAAACTGAAGAAAGGATGACAAGAAACAAGTGAAAACAAACTACAAGTCCATGATAATGAAACGATGATTGAATGTTTGTGACGATTATGTTGTTTTTGATAGTGTGTTAAAAGTGAAACAAAGCTAAATCATAACGCACTGTCTCAACCGTCTCAAGTCTCTCAGTTACTGTATATACAACCATCTGACATTATTGTTTTCACAAATAATTATCAAATGAAGTGAGTTTGTGAAGAACAAGAACACAATAATACAAGAACAAATATCTGGCAATGGAGTAAATATGAATGAAATAATATTTACACTGCAAAAAAAATGCTTTTCTTACTTAGTATGTTTGTGTAGTTTCCAGTCAAAATATCAGTAAAAAAAAATAAAAATTAAGAATCAAGAAGCATTTACTAGAGAAGTACTGTAAACTGAGATAAGAAATTCTATCTTGTTTTCTGATTTAAAAAAAAAAAAAAGTTTAAGTGAGTTTTTGCTTAAAAGCACAAGCACAATGATCTGCCAATGGGGTTAGAAACATAATCTTGTTTTCCATTTGAATTAAGATTTCTTTGTTTCATGTTTTTAGTTTGTTCTCATTTGTTGGTCCTGATCTCTCTTTCACACTAAACTGTTTCTTTCGGTTACGAACAATGAATTCTCCACACATTTGCTCCAAAAGTGGATGGAAAGATTACTCTATTGCAATGAGTAAAATAATTAGTGATGCTCAAGACTTCATCAGCTACAGTAAGTCTCAAAACTCCTTGGATTATGTGTATACGAAGACGCCGACTTTGCTGAGGATGCCGTGCTACACACGGAGGATGTCAGCATTGCGCAATCCTCGGACAGCGAGTTACGTGCCGGTTGCGGATCATTGCGGTTCGATCTCACTGTATGTAGTGACCATCTTTCCGTGGAGGAAATACAGTAGACGCGTGTTCCATAAACTTTATACATTTATTTCTCTTGCAAACAAGTAAAGGAAATCAGAGACCCATTAAATCTCCCGCACGGTCTCAAAACTTGTGGTCCGTTAGCCATCTAACTCATACACTCTGACATCATAGGTACAGCCCACCTCATTACATTATTAAAGGGATAGTTCACTTTGAAATTAATTTTTGGTATGTTTTAGCTTACCTCAAGGGCATCCAAGATGTAGGTGTCTTTTTTCCGCAGTAGATTCAATTTTGATATTTTTAGGTCAAACCGTTCTTGTCTGTCAATCATATAATGCAGGTCTATGGTCACGGTCTCAAAGAGCATGCACAGAGTCCAAATTAAAACAATTCCCCATCGTAAGTACACATTGATGGCCTAAGACACGAAACGAGTGGTTTGTGTGAGAAAACGAACAGTATTTATATAGTTTTTACCTCTTATACACAGCCATGTCCAAGTGATCTGATCTGACGTGTACGCAGACTGGTGCATAGATATATACACTAGATGTCGCCTTGTCTACGGCAGTTCATTGGACGAATGTCTTTAAAGGGATAGTTCGGCCAAAAATGATATTTAACCCATGATTTACTTGCCCTTGAGTTAAGCTAAAACATACCAAAATTTAATTTCAAAGTGAACTATCCCTTTAAAGGAAGACAGAAACTAACATAAATGCATATAAATTCATTAACAACATATCAACAAAATCATTCACAGGCTCCTACAACAAATTTAATTTTGTCTGTAATAAATATATAGTTGATTATTAATAAGCATAACAGTGGAAACTAATCTCATGTTTTCTAATAATTTTACAGACCCACATTTGACACACAATAACACTTTACATTCAAACACAAGCTCTTCTTTCTGCTCAATCTTTATCATGCAGTAAATACTTACACATAGTAAAGTTGTAAGATGTTACTGTATTAATCACAGTTTTCATGTAATAGATTCATGTATCTTGTGACAAACAACATCTCTCGGGTTTACAGAGTAAAGGAGGTGTCCTGATGTGTCCTGATGTGTTCTGACATGCTCAACCTCTTCTGTTTTTAAATGGTTGTCATCTAGAGTTCGGCGCTACACACTCATTGACATCAGGCTGAGAAACACACTGAATTTGTATTATTATTGTAATGCTTGGCCTCTGATTTCTGCAGCGCATGAACAATAGTCTGATCAGAAACCTCTCAGATTTCATCAACAATATCTTCATTTCTGTTCCGAAGATGAACTAATATCTTACAGGTTAGGAACGACATGATGGAGAGTAATTACTGACAGAAACTTCATTAATGGGTGAACACACACTTTAAATAATCTGCTGTGTGAGATTAGACTGTAAGTTATACTCAGATCTGTTATTTTACTGTAAAAGATGATCTTGTGTGTGTCAGGAGAATAAAGGTCATGAGTGTAACAGACACTGAATGAGCCGTGGAGAAAATGAGTTCAGAAAGTGTTCAGTACAAACACACAACTGATCATTTTATGCATTTTATTTATAATAGTGTGTTTGTATCTGGACTTTTATTGCCATGATTAATTCAGTTTTTAGTTACTGTTACAGTAAATGTGTCAAAGAAATGAAGAACTTGATTTAGACAAAGAATCTTAAACGGGGAAAACACAATGACACACAATGCAGATAAAGACAGAAACAGCAGGAGTAAATGATGCAAACGTGTGTGTGTGTGTGTGTGTGTGTGTGTGTGTGTGTGTGTGTGTGTGTGTGTGTGTGTGTCAGAGAACCTCACATGAGGAGGACCATATTTAACATGGAAAACACAATACTGTCACAACCAGATGAAAATGCAGTATTTCACTTATAAATAAACTTATAAGTTAATTACATAAATAGAATGTTTTAACTATATGAAAATATAATAGCATTTACACACTTACACTATTTACACTTATTCCAAAGCCTAATAAACGGACACAGTGGATTTCTCCCGCTGGATTGTTCTCGATGAAGATTTAAGGTCTGGAAACATTATTTCATCATGTTCTGTTATGAATAAAGATGCTGTCCGGATCTCCAGAGTCCAGAAGAAACTTTATAAAGAGACACATGCCGTGTTCATCATCATCTTCATCAATATACACTGAAATATAAATCAAATGTTGATCATCTGATCATCAGAGCTGCAGTGTATGATCTCAGAAATGATGGCCAAACATGATCTTACATTAGTTTCAGGCGTCCTCACATCATTTATTCAGATATCATGATCTCAGCTCATGTTTGATCTTCTCTGATGATTCAGATCCACACTTTACAGGTGTGTGTGGATCCACAGAAACTGTCCATGAAGAAACATAATATTATCTTCAGTTTAAAGAGGGACAGAACAAACACATACAACACTAAAACTGCACAAGATAATAATAATGATGATGATAAAGCTGATAATCTGTTGATGACAGGCAAATTAAGTTTAACTTCTGATGAAACGAGACACTGACACTGTTTTCATCTTTAATACTGTAAAGCTGCTATAAAATAATAGTGACGAGTTCAGATGCTTTTCTCATGGTTTATTAAAAAAGCTTGCAGTTTTCATATTTTTGTTGTGTGTGTGTTTAGTTATTGAGAGGAAAGCACAGCACATATTCACATATTCATCTAAACATCACTCTCAGCAGTCTGGATGAGGTGTACTGTACAAAAGGCCCTCAGTGAGTCGAGTATGTATACTATAGTAAAGTATGTCCACTAGGTGGCAGCTTACTCTCACTCATCGCTGTGTCTGCTGTTATTGGCTGTTATTGGCTGTTATTGGTTTCTTTGCTGTTAATATAAATCCAGCACAACACCAGCACAGTTTTATATGAAACAGTATGTTAGAGGCGCTATGTATTTGTAATAATAGGCTATACTTTACAAATTATATATACACAACAGATATGATTATTTTGCAGTTTTGTTTTATTTTCAGAGCATTAGTATTATATGTTCTGGCATCTAGCCCTTATGTGTCCTCGCCACTGGTTTGCCACATCAACCATTACAAGTCAGTTTAATAAAAGTTAAGGAATTATCATATATCAGGAGAACACATATGAATCATTCATCACAATATTAATCAGAGCAACTTCCATTTGCAGAATTAACACAAATATGGACACATTCAATGGCATATATAGTTCAGAAACACAGATGATTCCCTCAAACATTTACTGATTGAATTATGAGTGATTGTTTTACTCACAGTTCGGTCTTGTATCATTAAAGCTTCTCCATCTGACAATCTTCACAAGCTTCATGTTTTCAGTGTTTTGTGTCTTCATCTCTCTCTCTCTCTCTTCGTGTGTTTACTCCTGGTTTCCATCTACTGTCATTTAAACTATTAAACAAAATATAAAGAAAAACGATCAATATTAATCTGTTCTTGAGCTCTCTCGCGAAGAAATAAAGAAAGTGAAAAGTCAACAGCGGAGTCACGTTTAGTGCAGCTCATAACCCGACTCCACCGCCTGGCTATACAGTATAGCTGACGCTTCTCTCAGACTAAAGGTCAGTTTTACTCTTTACTCTTTCCTTTTTTGTTTTGTTTACTCTTTAGAGTCACTGCCGATGGTGACGTCATGAAAAAGCTCCATACCTCTTCCGTTAGGAGCCGGCCGAAAGTATAAACAAGGCTTGAGGCATGAGCATACGAGTTTATGAATGATCTATAGAGGGTTTTCACTACACGTCATCAATCCGGAAGTCGGCCATTTTGGAGGCACTGAACGTAAACAATGCCACTGAACTGAACAGACTCGCACATTTGGCTGATTATTGCTGCTGAAAAATGGTTGAGTTTTGGTCTGTACTAATCGGTCACACCGGGAAAAAAAATGTTGAGTTCTATAGACTGTCAAAAGTTAAAGAGAAGAGCGCAAAAAGGTAATGAAAGAAGGCGTTTGTGGTTGAGAGAGGCACAGCATCAGCCACATGTGTAAATGAAGCGTTGACTATGGCTAAAATGTTGATGTAAAGTAGTTCACTATGGCTACATTCACACTGTCAGTCCAAATCCGATTATCTTTGTATCCGACTGGAATCTGATCTAAAATGATTTCCACACTGTGTATCGCAACTGTTCAGATCCGATGTGTCCACGCAGCTCTTTGACAATACGACAATGATGTTGCGTTGATGGAGGGGTTTGCATTTGCAATAGAGATGTTGTCATATAAATTGTACAACATGGAGATGTGTGTCCGCCACGCTGGACTACTGCGTCTGAAGCTGCAGAACTGTAGGAGGCTGGTTTCCACGCTCTTGTCTGCGGCGGATTCAAAAATAATAATGTTCTGCTCGTCCGGCACTTTGCAACAACACAGCCTTGTGTCGGCAGCGACTTTGAGCATGTTTTCTATAACAACGTCTGACGTTTACATTTTACGTGGCATGAGAAAGTCACATAAACCACGCGAAATCCAATCAGAGCGTTCAGACTGAAGCGAATTTCCTGATATGTGATTTGAATAGGATTTTAAACCACATATGGATGTAGCTTGAAACGGATTTCATGTGCTTTTTTTTGGACTGACCATCTGAACGTACTGTAGCCAATATCGGGACTAGAAATAGAAGGAAGAATGGCAGAAAGGGCTAGAGAAGCTAGCTCGTTCAATCTTTACCACATATTAACTTTAGTTTGTCGTACTAAGTCCTTCTGTATATGATTTTGCAGCTTTCACGTGTTTTTTTTTGTTGTTGTTTTTTTGTAAAAATGTGTTCAGTAGTAGGCTACATAAACAGTGCAATCCATGCTGTTGTTTACATCCGAGTGCCTTCATAATGGCCGCGCATCCGGGTTACCGCCCAGAACGTGACATCGGTGAGAACCCTCTATACACTGTTTGGCCGGACTAAATATGAGTCACAGTTTTTGAAGTGTCCCAGTTTGACAGGAGCACCTGGAAAAATGTGTTTTGGGGTCAATGTGTGTTTGAGGAAGAGTCATCCATCCTGTGTTTAATGTTTCTTTCTTTTTTATTCTGTACAGTAGAGTACAGCTCTTGACCCTCAGGTTGTGTTCAGAACCCTAGAACACTTTTGATGTTCCCGGTCAAAAATGACCAGCCTACAAAAAATAGCTTACAAATCACTTGTTATGGTATATTATCACCCAATATTGGATTCAATCTTTTCGTCAACTTGTTTTCTTTCAATTAGGACTGGTTTTATATTTCTATTTGCATCAGATTAATCGTAGGCCTCATTTATCTGAGAGTTGACATGGTCAAAAATGGTCACAATGGCCGGCCATTGAAAGTGAATGGGAGAGACACCCTACATACAGTGTTTGATATTAAACATCATAAATGCTGTTTTGTCTGACTAGACTCGGCATGTTTGGTTCATTAGATCGTAACTTTTTGTCCTTTTTGTTCTCTTTCTCTGTTGTCACGTGTAATTATTTTGTAGTTTGTGAAGCTCAACACATGTTCTCCATGCTGTAATTTCTCATATATTCTGACTTTGGTAATATCTGTGCAAAATAATACAGTGGTTCAGTTCAGAGTGAAGTTTAAAGTCAATTAATGATTGTTGAGAAATACATGTTTACATTTCAGTTTCACTATAATAGAGACATGTCTGGATTTAAATAATTATTAGAAATCTCTTCAGAGAACAATTAAAGATAAAGTGTTTTAGTCACCTTGTGATGAGCAGAAGAGAGGAGACATCCAGCGCAGCGCTGAGAGATCAGACCGCTCAGACGTTCAGCTTTTATACAGTATGTATTTCATGAATGTATGACAGTTAGACTCCTCCTCTTGTGGATCTGAAGCAGTCAGTCATTCACAACACAAAACAATACTTCACTTCCTGTTTTATAACCGAATTTCCTGAATCTCACTGTCAGTGAAATTAGTTTCTACCCATCTCTGCTGAGATCATCACATCCTTGCAAAGTTGTGATGTTACAAATGCAACTTAACTCAACTCAACTTAATTTATAGAGCACTTTCAACACCACAAGTGGAACCAAAGTGCTGTACAGAAAATATAAAAGAGAAAATAAAAACAAAAGCATTAAAACAATGCAAACATATGACATGCACAACTTACAAAGCATTTTCAAATGCTATAGAAAACAAACACGTTTTAAGCGCACTCTGAAAAACACCCATTGAAGGAGAAGATTGTACAGACAGAGGAAGGTCATCCAGAGCCAGGAGCTGCAGCAGAGAACGCCAGATCACCTTTACATTATAAACGGGATCATGGAACCATGAGGAGCAATTGATCATTTGAGCACAGAGATCTACTGGATCGACAGAGACTGATTAAATCAGTAACATACTCTGGTAATAGGCAGTGCAGAGACTTAAAAACATACAACAACGCTTTGTATTGAACTCTGTATCGTGTTACCGATGTAGTTTGATTAACACAGGAGTAATATGCTCTCTTCTTTCCCGTTAAAAGTCTGGCAGCTGAGCTCTGAACAAGTTCTGAATGGGAGAGAGAAGCCTGACTCACACCCAGATACAACACATTACAATAATCCAAACGGGATGACACATGAACAACCTTCTCCATATCGTCAATGCAGATGACAAATGCTGGTCTTCTAATTGCGTTAATAAACCTGTTACTATATACCAGGGTTTCTCAAACTCGGTCCTGGAGGGCCACTGTCCTGCACAGTTTAGCTCCAACCCTGATCAAACACACCTGAGCAAGCTAATCAATGTCTTCAGGATCACTAGAAACTCACAGCTAGGTGTGTTTGATCAGGGTTGGAGCTAAACTCTGCAGGACAGTGGCCCTCCAGGACCGAGTTTGAGAAACCCTGCTATATACTATACATATTGTGGCTGTGTGGCAAATTACTTGTGATATTCCGTCTTGTAAGTGGATAAAAGCATCTGCTAAATTAATAAATGTAAATCTTACAGTATATTTACAGTATTATTTCTGTGCTGTGTTTGTATTTAGTATTTTGTTGTTTATTTTATTCTGTGCTTTGTATTTACTCAGTTGTTCATCTTTAGTGTGTTTGTAGTTGTGTGTATCATGACTAACTGATCTACAGTAAATATTGATTTCTCCTGTTTTAAGATATTATGGATAAAGTCATTTAGTCATTTTATTCAATATGATTTCATAGTTCAGATCATTATCATGTCAAGAACATACATTTAAGTTATCAACTCCAAATAAAAAAGAAATTAAAATGTGTAGCATTCAGATCTGATTAAAAATAAATTGACATCAATAATGCATGTCCATTATTTTTTACGCAAAACTCCTTCAATCTTAAAGCAACACTAAGGAACTTTTCCTCTTCGGTCCCCCTACAGGTTGGAAGCGGAATTGTCCATTACCGCTGTCGTAAATAATTCCGCCGCCTGCAGTCTACTGTCGCACGCACACTCACTGTTTATCCAGCACCGGCTTTGGAATGAACAATGTCCACAGACAGGTAGAGTATGTTGCATGATTTCACGAAAGTATGATGTATTGCGACATCAGAAACGAAGAAAACTAAATAATGACTATTGTAACGCTTGACGTAAAGCAAGTCAAATTTGTAGTTTGCTTATGTCTCATTCGAACTTCAGAAACGCGACCCGGTTCGGCAAACTTGCATAGTGTGGTTATAGCAGATATAGGGCTGCAAAGCGAATCCAGCCGTTCACCCTGTTACGACTTGATGAACCACTGATACCATTTTGGAAACATTATTTTAAGATAAAAAATGTTCCTTAGTGTTGCTTTAACACACCTGATCTACAGCTCATCAAGTCAATCAATTTGATCACATTTGAAACATCTCGCGGCACCTAATACGACTAAATAAAGCATCTCCAGTTTACTAGCAGAGCATTCATTATATTCGTTTGTTAAATAGCCTAATAGGCGATCTAGTGCTGTATTGTGTTGTTTTTTTAAATCAAGCTAGTGCTCGTTACCGCTATCAGTGGCGCGTATTCGGGATGCTTCTCAATATCCCCCCTCATCTCCTCGCTCCTCTGTCCTCCATCCAATGACCCGGAAACCGATCGAGCTCAGCCATCTTGAAGGACATCTCAATTCTCTAACTGTACCGCTAGGAGTCGAGGATCGAGGAGTGAGGAGGCTTCCTGAGGAGTTATGAGTGAGGATACCCAAAATACAGACAAACGTGCCCCTGCTTAATATATAACCGCTGATTAACATATTCGGTTTTGATAAAAAAAATAAAATAAAAAAAAAAACAACAACAAAAAACGAGTGCAGATAAAATCCCAGAACCTCTGACACGCTTGGCAACAGTTCTACCACTAAACCATTGAACACAAGCAAACTATGCGGATGGATTTACCCACGTCAACATTTCAGGCACTAACAATATATATTTATGTCATTAAACGACAAATTAAACCCAATGTACGTAGGCCAACACAATTTCTGGACATAGCCTATAGGCTGTTATTTTCCCCGATAATTATTATTGTACACACACAGCCTATATTGTACATATATCTGATATATTCATTCTCAATTACCCTACAACCAATGAGCTCAGAGGAGGCAAGACTCCCGCTGTAACTTTACCTGCGAGTGTTGCTGTTGGACAGTGTTACTTTAGGAAAAACAGTGATTTATGTCATATTTGATTGTTATATTTTGTAATATTTGCGCTTTTTTATTTTTGTAATATGGAATATTTTCGCCAATTTTTTCTCCTTGATCAAGTTCACAGACAGAAAATGTTCTTAGATTGAAATTTTCATATATGATTGCATTTTTACATATTTTAATACATTTTTTAATAAGAAAAATGGGTAACAATTTACTGTAAGGTTGTTAAGTCTTATTTTGCTCATGTAGGCTACATGTGATGTGTGAGTGGGATAAAGTAAGTTAAGGTTCTTGAGGTTTGCAGTACTGGTTTACCCATTCATTAACACATGTGACATGATGTTTTCCTGTTGATCTGCTGTGTTCAAGCTGCAAGTGTAGTGGTTTGTGGTTTGCTGATGAAGGCACAAGTTTCTTCACACTGCACACTTTTTTTTACAACAAAAATGAATCATCACGGAACTTACTTAAGCTGGATTTTTTTTTTTTTTTTTAGAAACATACAGCACATTAATAATTATTAGACAAGTTAATATTCTAAATCTGATCACTTTTTTTCAAGCATATTTGACAAATTCCAAACCATATAAAACAAATAATATGTACTATTGGGACTGTATACAATCATCCCGGTTATACAGAGGAAATAGTAAGTTCACTGACATTTTACACTGACATATTCATCTTTATTTTAGGTCAAATTAAATAAACACAGATATTAAGGCTCTGTTGGTGTTCAAAGTGTTTCATTTGACCCTGAAATTCCCTCCAATGAGAGCTTGTAACTTACCGTAAATATTACATTTATTTTATTCAGCATTGTCCACCTTTTTTAAAAGTTATTCACACTAATATTATTTCATGCACAAAGATTCATATTCAATACTGAATCTAGTTCAGTTCTCTGATTGAAACATCTGAACTGATCTGAGCTCTGTGTTCATCAACATTCATAACAGTATTACTCATGATTATTATAGCGGCTACTCAATCCAATAATCAAACCGCTGAGAGACTAAGACAGGGACTTTATGCACTTGTGACGCATAAATAAAATATCGTTGAATAAACTTTTACTAGCTTTTCTTTATTGCACAGATGTTTCTTGATGGTACAAAGTTTAGTGGTCAACAAAGAATACATCTTCGAATACAGGAGAAATGATTCTCATTTTCCAGAGAGATTGAGAACTGAAAACTGTAAGTGAGTTTGAAAGACATTTGAAAGACAGGGACCCCGGCTAGTGTAAGTTCCTCTGCACGTCTTCAAAAGGAAAGCCGAGACCCATCAGGGCCTGTTCCCTTATTAGTGTTTGTTCCTTTAATAAGTCTTGTCACTTCCCTGGGACTAACATCTATCTGTGGAACACCATCATCCATTGTTCTGGTGTTAATTCCAGGAGAAATCATCTAAATCAAACCCAATGAAAAAGTTATTCAAATCATTTGCCATAGTTTTTCCGTCTATTGTGTGCAGTGGTTTCCTGGTGGAAGTCATATTTGTAATGGATTTCATGGTGGCCCACAGTTTTATAGTATTATTGGCACAAAAGTCCTTTTCTATATATTCCCTGTATTGATCTTTAGCTGTATTGAGCTTCAGTTTCAGCTCTCTCTATGCTGATCTTAGTTGCATTGGTCCTCATTCCTAAAGGCATTAGATAGATGTTCCTCTAGATAGCGTAGTTTAGTGCTCTTTCTTTAACGCTGATTAATGCAACACTATCTCACGACCAATTCGTACGAATTCGTACGAATGATAAAAAGATGGCTAAATCGTACGAATTCGTACGACCTCACTCGTACGAATTTGTACGATTTGTCTAAACCCACGTGATGGGTAGGCATAGTAATTTATAGTGATTTCAAAAGCAGTCCTTAAAAAAAAATACATGGAGTAGTGTGGCATAATTTTTGAGAGATTACGCGGAACGCGTTTTAGTTAAGATCCTGGTTTCAATGCCCTTAATGTATAGGCTAAGCTACTGCTTTAAAAAAAATGTCACAACGCGTTCTGAGATTGTTTTGAATTAAACATTGAAGTTTAAAATGTAGTGTTTTGGCACACCAGGCCGAGTGGCGTTACGCATTGTTCAAAAATCAGGTTTTATTCTGGCATGTTGAATTGGCGTTAGATTTTTTTTTTAGATTTAGATTTTAGATTTCGTTAGATTTTTTTTTCTCATAACAGCTAAAATAACTTAATATATGCCTTGTCTTAATATGACCTACTTAATATAGGCAATAGGCATATAATAGCCTATATAATAAATTAGCAAAACTTGGCCACTAAATATTTAATTTTCAATTATTTTAATTATCACAATTAAAGTTTTAATTTTATTAAATTGAGCAAGCGCAACAATCAGCATTTAATCAAATATTCTAAAAGATGTTTATTTCAACATAATATTTAGTTTTTTCGACATAATATGTGTGCGTGCAACAAGCAAGATGTGTATTTGTAAATCCAGTGATGCGTGCATTGATTTTTATCAATAAACTAGTGTTTTCTGACAGTGTCGACTGCAAAGATGAAGTTGACGATCGCCATATTTGTAGTGAACGCACCTAGAGAGAAACGCACATAAAGACATAATCAGAGAGTAGCCTTTTTCTTTTCGTTTTGAATTATTTCGTTTGAAGACATTTCAAGCTTTGTGTATTTGATGTATTTATCATGTCTGTGTGAGGCATACGCTGAGTTTCGTTAAGTTAGGAGGATGAGATGCGCTCCAGCTGACGTGCAATGCAAGTGACCGCGCGGGCGCCTCCATGATTAGTGTCTGTTAGATTTGCTTCTCTTACTTATTCAATCCAGGCAATTGGTGGATGAAAAATTGATTAAAATTAAGATACAATTTATAGAAAACGAAATTCACTTTAAAGAAAGGTTTTCTACTAAACAAAACTTAATGAAGTGGTCAAAATCATGTCTGACCCACTCCATATCCATCTCTCGATATAATGCATCTTACTCGTGCTGTTCACTTTTCATATTCAACATAGATGGAAAAAAATAACATTATAATATTTTAACAAATATGATACTAAATGAGATTATTTAATGTCTACAACAGTATAGTAGGCCTATAGACTCTATTTGTACAAATTGCTGCACATTAATTTAATTAAATGAAACCTTGTAACGAATTCACACTGTAGGGTAGACTGTGTACAGTTGAGACACCTTAAATAACTTGCGTTCGCAGCAAGCACAAGTTGTGCGTTGGTAAAGCATACTGAAATTACATCCCTACAAATGTATTAGGCCCTACTGAAAATAAATGTATCGAATTTAAGCAAAGTAGCCTAAATGTTAAGACTGTAAGCCCTTTGCTTTTTTACGTAGCCTATAAAGGACTCTTATATCCGACTTTGTGTTAATTTAATTTGTAGAGGATTTTTTAACTCAAACATTAACAATGAAATAAATGAAACTAAATTATTGTAAATTAATTCAAACATTGACTTGCTATTAGCTAACATATGCCAGTAAGCAGCATTTGGATTTTGCGTATGATATTTAAGAATGAAATACAGTAGTCCCGCGTTGTTGTAGTCAGCATAGGTTTCTTTAATGAATGAAATATAAAAATACAAAACATTTCAATAGAAAAATATTGAAAACAATTCAATAGGCCTATTTTACATTTCTACATTCCAGTAGAACCCCCGTTGCGCTGTACCACCGCCGGCAAAACCTTCTGAAGGTGATCGATGTAGTTATTGCACGCTGTTTTTGTCAGGCGATCTCTCCAGAAAGTCACTATGGCCTGAAGAAGCTCGTCTTTGTTCCATGGCTTAGCCTCACGTCTGACGAACTCTTTTAGTGCGTGCCAAACCAGTTCGATCGGGTTGAGATCTGGTGATCTGCGGGCAAGGTACGCCATTTTACGCCATTGAATGTCACACAATAGGAAAGAAGACTTTGGAAATATGTAGGCTACGTTAATATTAATGTTAGTAGGGTCGGTTGTGAGTCGGACCGGATTACTTGATCACTCGAGCGATCACTTCACCGCGTCATCAGCAGCGCTCCAAAGTCTTCTTTCCTATTGTGTGACATTCAATGGCGTAAAATGTGTGTTCTAAGTGTGTGTGATTGCACGCATTGTGTTTAAATCGTGTAGTAAAGAGTGGGCATCCACAACAAACTGGGATGGTTCGAGAGGCAAACGTGGACTGCCTGTGAACGTAAGGCACTTTATAACTAATTCAGTTGCCCAGAGATTCCCCCGCATAGCTAGCTGTGACGGCAAGCGGATCAAGGACAGGGTGAACGAATTTCTACGCTCCCCGAGGAATACTATTGCTCACCGACGTCTACAATATTAGATATGGTAGTCATCTCCATTTTAAAGTTAGAATTCTTTAAAAAAAAAAATTTTTTTTTTTTATGTTTAATTTTTTTTTTTTACATATTTACATTTTGCTTGTGTCAAAATTAACAAATTATATTGTAGCTACTATTTTTGTAGCTAACGAAATTATGTGTCGATAAAATAAAAAAAGTGTTTTTACAAGACCTTGTGCTGTTTTTTGTGTTTATTTATTATTATTATTATTATGCAGATGTAAATTCAGCCATTCTGTTGGATAAAAATTGTCCCTAATGTAAAATGGAAATGAATGGTAATTTTATTTTATAAATATAAAATATTTAATATAGGCTATAGGAGAAAAAAACAATATGGTGTAGCAACATTTTAGAACTATCAAATCTCTCTGCATTTATAATAAAAAAGTAGCCCATGTTTGTTCGGGATTTGAACCCGTGTCATCTGAATTATTGAAACGTAAGTTATAGCCTATAGGCTACCACTCGGCCACGAATTTGTTTTGTTTTATTTTGTTTGAAATGTATTTTTACATATTTTGCTTTCGTTAATGTTAACCAATTCTGTTGTAGCATAATAGGCCTATATTTTTTCCCTAAAAGTCTGTTTTATTCTCTGCTTTGTTTGTTTATATTTTTACATATTCAATCAGTCTCATTTTTGTTCAAATAATGAAAAAAATTTTTTTTTTTACAAGATCTTGCGCCATGTTTTATTTTTATTTTATTTTTTAAATAAACAGATAGGAAACTTACCTTTTAAAATCCCGCAGTTGCTGCTGTTTTGCCCTGTCACTTGCGCCACCCGGTATAGTCATTTCGCGAACGACTTTGAAATTCGACTGGTTTATTTTTGCTGCGGCAGTAATAGGCATTGTGGTTGATTATTTATTAAAGAATTCAATTGATAATCATAACAACATGTAAGCCTATTTAATTCTGAATATAACAAAGAATGCTTAAACCGACTAACATCGGTTAGTAACTGCAAGTCCTGAAAATGTTTTAATTTTACGGTAAATTATTTAAATTTATTTCACTGTTATGTTTCAGTTAATAAATCTACAAACACATTAAAATAACACGAAGTAAATGACAAGTAACCTATTGACATAGCCTTTCTAAATTATAGAAAAACTGGGCACACAATGTTAACGTGTGTCTACTTTGTTTAAATTGAATGAATTTGAATTCGTTTAACCACAATATTTATCTTGAATTTATCTGTGACCTCAGCTCAGATTACTGCCGCGGCAGATTACGTCATAAAGAGAATAAACTGACACTTTTCAAAGTCTGTGATTACAGCGCCACTCAGCGGTAAAAGGCAGAAAATACACATCCCATTTTTGCCGCCGCGGGAACGGCGGCGGTAAAAGTCTTATTCTGGTTGTCCACCATCATTATTTGTATAGTGCTTATACATACTGTGACAAAGTAACGTCCATACATCAGAAATGTACAGATAATACACTCATGAGTTACAGTCGTTAACGGCACATATTCATTTAGGCAGAAACAATGAACACATTAAAGATGATTACAGTAAATTATCTTACAGTGTTATACAGTATTGTACAGATTACAGTATATAGATGATGATGTGTTGATTCATCATCCAATCAGTGATGACATGATGTCATTTCCCTGCAGCTCTAGAGTCAGTCATGTGACATTTCCAGCTCAGGTGATTGGCTCGAGTCAGTCCAGCATCAGAACTCTTACAATATGCATTAAAGACAACATCCAAACACTATCAAATATAATGTTGACTTTAATATGAGGTGAATATGACTTGCTTGTAGCTATTATAAAAAATATGTACAATATATACAAATATTGTATAAATAAATGATTTATGATTATATACATGAAAACTAGCGGGAGTCTGAGAGTAACACTGTTTCCTTACAGTCAGAATGTCCCAGTTTGAGTCCTGAAGAGTGTGAGTGTGAGTGTGTGTGTGTGTGTGTGTGTGTGTGTGTGTGTGTGTGTGTGTGTGTGTGTGTGATATTTACAGTAGATCAATACTATAGATTACTGATGGAGAACAATGAGAGTTCAGACTGAGAAAGAAGATCTTGATGAGTGTGTTTGTGTTCAGAAGAGTGTGTAGAAGATTCCAGAAGACACGAGTGAACAGACCGATGAAGATGAAGATCAGTGATGATGATGAAGGGTTTGATGAGAATCTCTCAGTTTTGACATCAGAATCAAACATTACAGGCTCGTCTGGATCACAGGACACTAGAAATCACAAATATATATCAGATTATCATCATATTGCTTTGAATTTATACATTTAATATGTTCTTAATTAATAACTTTTCTGTCAATTAAACACAATCTGTAAATGTTTCATAACTGCAGAAAGTCAGTCTGATGGATTTGTCTGAATGTGACACTTTATAACAGGAGAGAAAACAACAGTAAATCTGACAGTAAAACTAAAATATGATGAAGAATTAAAGTTCAATAATGATCAAACACTCACAGTGTGGCTTTAGGTCCTTCATACTGTCACATCTCTCTGTCCTCTTTCCTCTGGTGTTTCACTGGTTTGTGTCTCATTTCTGTCCTCCATTTTTCTCTCAGTCTTCTTGTTTTCTGCTGATCTGTGATTTCTGCTGATTTTCTTTCTCCTCTTCATTTGAATCTGTTCAATCACACAGACAGAGTTTCATTAAAGCGATATAACATCATATCACGAGACATCAGATCAACTCCTGATCAACATCTGCATGAGCTCAGTGTTATTACAGCATCTCAGATTAACTCTACAATATTCAGAATAATCAATGATGATGATAAATGACAAATATAGAAATGTGAGTTTATGTGTGAGTCCTGATAATAAACATCTTTCTCTTCTCACCTCATGTTTGATCATATTTGATTCATCAGAACGACACTTTACAGCTCCGACTGGATCAACAGAGACTGTAAATGAAGAAAACAACCCGTTATCATCATAATTATAATACAGTGACTGAACTGATGATATAGATTCAGATCATCTAACAGATAACATGCACTTAAAATATAGAAATTAAAACATTTGTGATAAAATAGCAAATAATCCAGTCATCCATATGAAGATAAAACTCCTCAGTAAAGATGAGAAATGAAATATGAAACATGTTTCTCGCCTGTGAGAAGAAGAGAGATGTAGAATAATCCAGAGTTTATTAAATCACACTGAATATATAAAGATAAAGTCCTTCTTCTGTAGTTTGTGATGGTCCAGATATATTCCTGTCATGCATTCATTTCTCTTGTGTTCAGATTCTGCATAAATCTGTTGGAAAAAAACACAGAAATAATATATAGTTAAAGTGAAATTTCACATTTGTTAGTGATTTTTTAATACATATTTATCTTTCAGTTTCACCACTTTGTACACTAACATCTCTGTTCATAATTAATATCTAAAAATACTCTCACAAAATGTTTAAAGATGAAAGTGTTTAATTACCTTGTGATGATCTGGACAGAGAGAAGCTCCAGTGTTCACTGAGAGTCTGAGGAGCAGGACTGAGACTTTATACACTTACAAACGCCACTCCTGCTGGTGACTCACCCATTTCACTCCTTCCTGTTTTACATTCATGAGATTCCCGAGATTCCTTAAGTCAAGACTGTGTCACACAGACATCATTTATCATCACAAGCTGATGTTTGTGTGACACATATGACTATAACATCAGATTATTTTCACTGTGACTGGATGTGAAGCATCTGCAGTGTTTAACTGTAGTATTTACTCTGAGTGTTAAACTGAGTGTTTTGTTGGATTGAAAGTTCTACATCTTCTACACTTTACAATAAAGTCTCATTTGATAACATTTGTTCACTACATTAGTCAACATGAACTTACACTGAAGTTACTTCTACATCATTTATTAATATTAGTAAATGCTAATTTCAACATTTACTAATACATTTTAAAAATTAAACGTATTTAACATGTGTTAATGCACAATGAACAATTGCAAAGCCAAAAGCACACAATGTTTACAGAGTTAAAGGCTTTGAGGATTGAAGTCTAGTCTGAAGGCGTATGTTTTAGCATGTCTTTTAGATCTGATTACAGGGAATTACAGGATTTAATGTTGTTTGTGTGACTGTATGTAATTGCTTTTGTTGTATTAATTATGCTAATTAACTACTGATACTCTAATGACTGCTAGCTGACATGTAGATGCAAAGTTACTTATAGTTAGTATAATGTCGGCAATGCAGATGAAGTGTTACTCAGTAGAGTTTGATTTGTTCCTGTCAGTTGCAGCGACACCTTTGATGTTCTCCAGTTTCATATCATTCAGTTGTGGTCTAAGAGTGAGAGAAATCCAGACAAGACAGAGGTAATACTTATCGGTTCAAAAAAACGCCCACAAAACCTCGCACAATACAACTTTAACATCATAGGATGTCCTGTTACTTTATCCTCTACAGTAAAAGACCTGGGTGTCATACTCGATTGCAACCTGTCTTTTGAAAATCATATTTCATATGTTACAAAAACAGCCTTTTTCCACCTTAGAAACATTGCTAAGCTACGTAATATGCTATCAGTTTCTGATGCAGAAAAGTTAGTTCATGCATTCATGACCTCGAGACTGGATTACTGTAATGCTTTATTAGCTGGTTGTCCTGCATCCTCAATAAACAAGCTACAGTTAGTCCAAAATGCCGCCGCTAGAGTTCTTACTAGATCAAGAAAATATGATCATATAACACCGATTTTATCATCACTGCATTGGTTACCTATAAAGTTCCGTATTAATTACAAGGTATTGCTACTGACTTATAAAGCCCTAAACGGCTTAGCTCCAGTCTATTTAACGGATCTTCTATCACCCTATAATCCATCGCGCTCTTTAAGATCACTAAATTCAAGGCTTTTGGTCATACCTAGGATATCCAGAACCACCAAAGGAGGGAGAGCATTTTCACATTTGGCTCCAAAACTCTGGAATAGTCTTCCTGATACTGTTCGTTGCTCAGACTCGCTCTCCCAGTTTAAAACTAGATTAAAGTCGCATCTCTTCAGCCAGGCATTCATATAATCCTACAGTTCAAACTACAATCCGGCCTCTAGCTCATAAATGCCAGAGGAGAACTGGCCCCCGACTGAGCCTGGGTTCTCCCAAGGTTTTTTTTCTCCATTAGGTCACCTGATGGAGTTTTAGGACACCATTAGGTCACCTGATGGAGTTTTAGGACACCATTAGGTCACTTGATGGAGTTTTAGGACACCATTAGGTCACTTGATGGAGTTTTTCGGTTCCTTGCCACTGTTGCCTTTGGCTTGCTCAGTTGGGGATATTTTGGGGATATTTAATTTAATTTTATCAATCAATAAATTCCTCTTGAAAGAAACTTTGTTGTATTACTTTAATTGAATACTGTGAAGCTGCTTTGATACAATCTGTATTGTGAAAAGCGCTATACAAATAAACTTGACTTGACTTGAGAGAGTCTGACTCAGAACACGACCACAAACTCAAGTATGTGATTGTAATCTGACAAATGCTCTGCCAAACATCATCTGCTCTTAAAGGGACGTCCCCTGTGTGCATGTGTTCTGCTGTCCACAAAAGAAGAATCTTCATCTTTTATGCTTCACTGAAGAGATACAATCACACAGGTTTTGAACATGAGGGCGAGTATGAGGACAGAATGATAATTTTTGGGTCAAATATCCCTTTACAAACAAAGAGAACGACAACCATTTATATTTATTTCAAAACTTTTAAGCACTAGTGCCTGGCTTCAGTTCAGTTACTGCCAACATCATATCAGAGATTACAGAATAATATAGAGGAGAGATTTATGTGATTTCTATCAAAATTAAAAAAGGTTAAAGTTAAAGGGAAATTTGTCTTGGGCTCAAAATACAATCATAAATCATTACACTACCACATTTAAAAAATAAATAAATATATCTGCATCTCATACACACCATAACTCATAAAATACATAAATCATGTTTCATTTTTGCTGTTTTGTTTCGTAATTGTTTTTCTGTTTAATCTTCACTGTAAAGCCATTAAATAGCCCGTAATACATATTAAACACAAATATGCTGAGAAATATGTTTTTTAGATATCATTCATCAATCAATATCAATAAACATGAGGCTCATAGTGTGACAACATGCCCCACAACAGGGGTTAAAGTTATCCGTACCTCTGCCCTTAACTTAGCTCAGGAACAGCTGCTAAACCAGAGATTCAGGCTTTCCCACTACGATTCCAGCAGTGTTGTTTTTGGCAGCCCTTTTAGTTTTAGTCTTAGTCTTAGGCCCTGTCCCATTTCTCCCCCCTTAAAACTTCCACTTGGTTTTGAGTGCCCTCGAAAGTAAAGTCCCCTCAACGAGGGGAAGTGGAGTTGAAGATCTTTCCCTATGAAATGGGACACCACTATATGCAAATTATATACATGCACATAACTATCCCAGTTATGATCAGGATATAAGTATCCATAATAATATGCTAGAAATCTAATAAAGTAATCAAATGTAAAATAACACAGCATAGTTAATTATAGATAGATTAATGCTCATTAAAGCTAAAGTTATTAATTCAAGAGCTGGGAGTAATTTTCTCTTTGCCTTTAGTTGTTTTATTCACATTAAAGGTGTAATCATTAGCAGGTTTATTAGACGCTGCCACTTTAAGACCGAATGCAGATCTGATAATACACATTTTCTCCCAACTATTCCACAACTAACTCCCATTTAAGACATAAACTGTGTTAAAGTGAATCTCCAAACCGGTCATTTAGCCATATTTTTGTCTGTATTTGATCGTTTAGACGCGCACATGAAACCCAAAGTATAGTTTGCTTGTCTAAGTTAGTTGCAGTCCGTTTCCGAACGCGCGCCGCCATGGGAACAGGGTCAACGTACGTCTCTTGCGCGGATCATTGTGCATTTGTGCTTATAATAGCTCTTTTTACAATCAAACACCTCCCGCAATTTAGAATCAGCAGACACTGCATTTTACAGCAATCACTGATTGTGCTCAGTGCTGTTTGGGTTTAACGTTAGGGAGAAGTGACAGTGCGCTGTGAAGAAAAAGATGAAGCACTAGACGAACGCGGCTAGTTTGTAATAGTTTTACCTCACATCTTCTTTTTATAATCCTTGGAAGCCTAAATCGAAAATAAAATTAGATTAACTACCCAGATCAGATGTAACGTTATATTTGATGGGCAGACTCTCTCGAAGCACTCGGCAGATATCATGAACATCGTCAGATAGATAGCTTCGTGAAATATTTTCTAACATTAGTGTTCAAAACTTTACAGTCCATTGGATGTGCATCAAACTAACATATTCCAACATATTTAGAAATTTTAACATGCTTATTTGCGAAAATATAATTACAATTAAATTGTTCCTTTCCAGCGGTGTCCGCCATCTTGTTTTAAAAAAATTACCGGCTTGCTGAATCCGCAAGGTATCCTGGGTAATTTCATCTTCCACTTCGTTTTAAGCCTGCATCAGACCGCACTATGTTTTGAGGGTTGATTTTAAGGGGAGAATAGCACTCCCCCTTGCTCTTTAGAGTATTGGGACACCCTACCCTACACGAGAACGCGCAAAAACAAGGGTTAGGGCAGAAATCTAGGGTAAGGGGAGGTATTGGGACAGGCCCTTAGTCTTTTGGACGAAAATGCTTTTTAGTTTTAGTCACATTTTAGTCACTTATAAACTAGATAGTTTTAGTCAAGTTTTAGTCAACGAAAACACAAATAAGGTTTTAGTCAAGTTTTAGTCAATTTTAGTAAAAAAAAAAAAAAAAAAGTAGTCTTTAAAGGTGCATTAAGCAACTTTTCATGTTAAAAATACCCGTTTTCTAACCCATACATGCTTAAACAATTGCCTGATGGGCTGAATGAGCCCTTCTCTGATCACTGAGATTGTCTCTATAATCCTGTAAAGTAAAATAAATAAGAGGGATTCGGGCCGGAATTTTAGACTGGGCGTGACGTCATGCGCGTTCACGGCACTCTCACCTGGCTGTCTGGCAGGTTTGTATTCGCCGCCATTCTCCGTAGAAGATGGATTCTAAGAAACCGGCTTGTAGTTCATTTCAAACACCAACGCAAACTCCACGTAAGATAAAAAAAAAAGAAAACTTTTGTCCGTGAGCGTGCACACTTCTGGCTGCAGTTTCGCTTGCCGCCAGAGGGGGCATAGTTCTGCAAAAACTCAGAGACTTGCGCAATGCACCTTTAACAAATTAATTTAGGTTAAAAAGTATTGGAAATAGGCTTAGGTTTGACAGGTTGTAGCAAGTGTTGCAATTCGAGTGTTGTAACTCAATTCAATTTGAGCTACTACAACATTACACACAGATAAAGTGGTAACAGTGGAATCACTGTTTTACTCCAAAAAAGCCAGGAATAAAAACATTCTTACTTTGGCAATTGTGGCTTTATTATATAATTAGTTAAATAATAATTTATGTTATAATTTATGTTATAATCTAAGTTATATAATAATTATATATTACTTTGTACCAATTAGCCTACTAAACTAATGCTCGGACACACTCGGTCTCTCTCGCGTACGTACACTCTATGGCGCTCGGAATGTATCATTCGGTGACGAGACTGACAAGCACGACAGATAACACACGTTATCTCCATTTGTTTTATATAGAGACGTACACGCAAATGTCACGTCACGTAGACACGTCAATAACGTGTAGCTGTTGATCGTTACAGACATGACTATATGGCGGGTACTCCGTGCCAAAATCAAACATCCGAACGACCGACCGACCGATAGAACGTCTATCCGAACGTCTATCCGAACGTCTTGAACTTTCAAACGGGTGACCCACGTGACGACCTGACGTGACGTCAGCGTCTTCGAATTTGCAGCTTTTTAACCATACAAGTATACAAGCTGATGTGTAAAGGCTATAAATGGACATGATAGGCAATACATATAAATATTGTACCCCAAAAACAACTTTCCTGAATTCTGTGCTTGTGCGGCTATGTGTTTTACTTTCAAAGAGCAGAAATACTGCCTATAAGCTATAGACATTCAATAGTCTTGACCATATAATCATTTTAACTAGTTTTTATTGTTAATTTTATTGCCCAATGTACAAAGTTCCCACTGTCCATAAAAACACTCAAAAGTCGATTATTTTATTTTTTACTTTTTGATCCAGAAGGTTTTCATATTAGATTTATATATTTGGACTGAATGATCTAATGAATGCTCTGCAGTGTTTATGATATTGAGCTGTGTATGATCTGAAAGCATTGTTTGATTTTGAGCACAGATAAAATGGTTTTGAGTAAATTTCTTTATTTTGAAAAGCATCAGATGGTCTCTGAATGTAGTTTGAAGATTTGGTTTTGTATTTAAATTTTTGAGAAAGTGGGTGATGGTTCCAAGAAATGTATTTTAGCAATTCAGGAAAACTGTCCTATAGATTAAAAACATGCATTATTTTTTATACATAATATCAAACAAATAAAGTAGGCCCAATAAAAAGTAAATCTATTCAAGCATGATTTTTTGTTTCAAGAACTTAGAGATCTCAACACTTACTAAATTATCATAATCTTTTACAAATAATCATCATAAATGTTAAAGTGGAAAGGTTTATTAAAAACATATGTATAATAGTTCTAATATTACATTTAAGATCAGCTGAATATATCTTATTTTGTAATTAAGGTTCTTTGATTTTCATGTCTGCAACTTATAAACAATGAGCCCAAAAAAATGTAATGATCATTTAAATAAAATCATATGTAACACGTTCCTACATTGTTGTTAACGCGTTCCCATGGCGACCGGTCGGAAGCGCGAGTAACTGATCGTCTTCCCAACGGGACATTCTAAAACGCTTAACGTGAAAAACGCTTAACGTGGCTTACTGTACTAAGACAGTGATATTAAAGGACCAAAATCAGCACACGTCATATTTATAAACCATAGTATGTATAAAAAATCAGATGAGCCCAGAATATGAACGCAACGCGTTTAATTACACGTTAAGCGTTTTCCTCCCATAGAAAACCGTTATAAGAAAAGGCTTAACGTGGCTTACTGTACTAATACAGTGATATTACATGACCAAACTCAGCACACGTCATATTTATAAACCATACTATGTATAAAAAATCAGATGAGCCCAGAATATGAACGCAACGCGTTTAATTACACGTTAAGCGTTTTCCTCCCATATAAAACCGTTATAAGAAAAGGCTTAACGTGGCTTACTGTACTAATACAGTGATATTACATGACCAAAATCAGCACACGTCATATTTATAAACCATAGTATGTATAAAAAATCAGATGAGCCCAGAATATGAACGCAACGCGTTTAATTACACGTTAAGTGTTTTCCTCCCATAACCGTTATAAGAAAAGGCTTAACGTGGCTTACTGTACTAATACAGTGATATTACATGACCAAAATCAGCACACGTCATATTTATAAACCATAGTATGTATAAAAAATCAGATGAGCCCAGAATATGAACGCAACGCGTTTAATTACACGTTAAGTGTTTTCCTCCCATATAAAACCGTTATAAGAAAAGGCTTAACGTGGCTTACTGTACTAATACAGTGATATTAAAAGACCAAAATCAGCACACGTCATATTTATAAACCATAGTATGTATAAAAAATCAGATGAGCCCAGAATATGAACGCAACGCATTTAATTACACATTAAGCGTTTTCCTCCCATAGAAAACCGTTATAAGAAAAGGCTTAATGTGGCTTACTGTACTAATACAGTGATATTACATGACCAAAATCAGCACACGTCATATTTATAAACCATACTATGTATAAAAAATCAGATGAGCCCAGAATATGAACGCAACGCGTTTAATTACACGTTAAGTGTTTTCCTCCCATAACCGTTATAAGAAAAGGCTTAACGTGGCTTACTGTACTAATACAGTGATATTAAAAGACCAAACTCAGCACACGTCATATTTATAAACCATAGTATGTATAAAAAATCAGATGAGCCCAGAATATGAACGCAACGCATTTAATTACACATTAAGCGTTTTCCTCCCATAGAAAACCGTTATAAGAAAAGGCTTAACGTGGCTTACTGTACTAATACAGTGATATTACATGACCAAAATCAGCACACGTCATATTTATAAACCATACTATGTATAAAAAATCAGATGAGCCCAGAATATGAACGCAACGCGTTTAATTACACGTTAAGCGTTTTCCTCCCATAGAAAACCGTTATAAGAAAAGGCTTAACGTGGCTTACTGTACTAATACAGTGATATTACACGACCAAACTCAGCACACGTCATATTTATAAACCATACTATGTATAAAAAATCAGATGAGCCCAGAATATGAACGCAACGCATTTAATTACACGTTAAGTGTTTTCCTCCCATAGAAAACCGTTATAAGAAAAGGCTTAACGTGGCTTACTGTACTAATACAGTGATATTACACGACCAAACTCAGCACACGTCATATTTATAAACCATACTATGTATAAAAAATCAGATGAGCCCAGAATATGAACGCAACGCATTTAATTACACGTTAAGTGTTTTCCTCCCATAGAAAACCGTTATAAGAAAAGGCTTAACGTGGCTTACTGTACTAATACAGTGATATTACACGACCAAACTCAGCACACGTCATATTTATAAACCATAGTATGTATAAAAAATCAGATGAGCCCAGAATATGAACGCAACGCGTTTAATTACACGTTAAGTGTTTTCCTCCCATAACCGTTATAAGAAAAGGCTTAACGTGGCTTACTGTACTAATACAGTGATATTACATGACCAAACTCAGCACACGTCATATTTATAAACCATAGTATGTATAAAAAATCAGATGAGCCCAGAATATGAACGCAACGCGTTTAATTACACGTTAAGTGTTTTCCTCCCATAACCGTTATAGGAAAAGGCTTAACGTGGCTTACTGTACTAATACAGTGATATTACATGACCAAACTCAGTACACGTCATATTTATAAACCATACTATGTATAAAAAATCAGATGAGCCCAGAATATGAACGCAACGCGTTTAATTACACGTTAAGTGTTTTCCTCCCATAGAAAACCGTTATAGGAAAAGGCTTAACGTGGCTTACTGTACTAATACAGTGATATTACATGACCAAACTCAGCACACGTCATATTTATAAACCATAGTATGTATAAAAAATCAGATGAGCCCAGAATATGAACGCAACGCGTTTAATTACACGTTAAGTGTTTTCCTCCCATAGAAAACGTCTCCGGTTACTATGGTAACCTCGGTTCCCTGAGAGGCGGGAACGAGACATTACGTCAACTGTGACGTATATGGGAACTCCTCCCTTCTCCATTTTGCTGAAATCTTATGGGCTAACGCCAGCTGGGGACAGCTGGCCAATTGACGCGAAGCATGCAAATACTGACAGGCTGCGGGCAGTATAAATGCATGGGTTCGTGGCAATAACGTCAGAATCACGACTGAACGCTGGCACAGCTGATCAAACAGCGACACGGCGGTTAACGTAATGTCTCGTTCCCGCCTCTCAGGGAACCGAGGTTACCATAGTAACCGGAGACGTTCCCTTTCAAGGCGGTAACTTCGACATTACGTCAACTGTGACGTATATGGGAACTGTATAAAATCACGCCGTGAGAGCAGAGAAGATAAGCCCAGACGGGGAACCCCTTGTCACATAAGCGTATACAACAGTTCCTAGCCAATAGCCGCACCGCTTAGGAATACACACATCTGATAGGCCGAGGTAGGCCAATGAGACGGCAGCTTCAACCCTATCAAAATTTGCATATCCCAAGAATTTTAACGTGAGGTCTGCACTGACAGTGACAGGGCAGGCACAACACATTAAGCACTCAAAGCATGAGAGAAAACACAGTGTCGACGGCTTCGCGGTGACAACTTGTATGAACCTAATAACCATAACAGGTTAGCTAAAGGTAGCTACTGCACTGGATCACAGTTTCACGGTACATGAGTAAACTCAACTTACCGAAAGCACTTGAGACGCTACGGACCGTACATCCAGCTTGTAAAACCTGGCGAATGTGTTCTGAGAAGACCAGCCAGCAGCAAGACATAAATCCTGGATAGACATCCCTTTAGACCAGGCCCACGAGGAGGCAACCGCCCTCGTAGAATGAGCTCTGATGTTAAGGGGACAATCCTTCCCCTGGCATTTATAAGCCAAAGCAATTGCGTCCACAATCCAGTGAGAAAGCCTCTGTTTTGAAACAGCATGTCCCTTATTACATCCACCAAAGCACACGAATAGCTGGTCCGACTGACGAAAGGCGGCCGAGCGATCCATATACATCCGCAAAGCCCTGACCGGGCACACAGCGGTCTGGGCGTCAGCGTCATCCGAGGCTGACGGTTCAGCAGATAAGGCGGGCAGGGAAACAACTTGTGCCCTGAACGGTGTATTGAGTGACTTCGGAACGTATCCCGGTCTCGGCCGGAGAGTGACGCTGCAATCGCCCGGTCCGAAACAGATGCAGTCGTCGTTCACCGAGAACGCGTGCAAGTCCCCGATGCGCTTCGCTGAGGCAAGAGCCAGGAGTAATGCCGTCTTTAAAGAGAGCTCCTTGACCGCAATCGAAGCTAGGGGCTCGAACGGTGGTAGAGATAGGGCTCTCAAAACTAGAGCTAGGTCCCACGGCGGCACAGAGGGCGGCTGTGATGGACACAATCTCCTCGCTCCCCTGAGAAACCTGGTCACCATAGCGTGCTTACCAATCGATTGCCCGTCGACCGGGGAACGAAAAGCAGCAATAGCAGCTACATACACCTTCAGTGTTGATGGCAAACTGCCGCTATCCATTCTGTGCTGCAGAAAGCGCAAAACATCCGACACTGAACTAGTCACCGGGTCAATTTCGATGTCCTGGCACCACTTAGTAAAAACTCCCCATTTCAGAGCGTAGAGGCGTCTGGTTGAAGGCGCGCGCGCCTCCGCGAGTGTGCTCAGCACTCGAGAATGCAGAGTGTTTCGCTCCACTAAAGTCCCCGCAGCGGCCACACATGAAGGTTCCACAGCTCGGGGCTGGGGTGCCATATCGTGCCATTCGCCTGAGACAGCAGGTCCTTCCTGAGGGGGATTCGCCATGGGGGAGCCACCATTAACTCTCTCAGGTCCGCAAACCAGGGCTGATTCGGCCAGTTCGGGGCCACGAGGATCACTGACGCTCTCTCCTCTCTGATTTTGCACAACACCATAGGCAGAATCTTCACTGGAGGAAACGCGTAAAGCCTGGCTTCCGGCCAGCGCGATGTCAGAGCATCTCCCAACAGTGGGGAGTGAGATAGCGAGAAGAACGTCCGACAGTGCGTGTTCTCGCTTGTGGCAAACAGATCCACGTCCGCCCTCCCGAATCGATCCCAAATCATTTGGGCTGACCCAGGGTGAAGCCTCCACTCTCCTTGAGGAATCCCGTTCCTCGACAGCATATCTGCTCCACGGTTCAGGAGACCGGGGATGTGCGCCGCTCTTATGGAGAGAAGGTGACGGTCCGCCCACAACAGGAGACTCTCTGCCTGTTTGAACAGAGCTCTGGAGCGCACGCCGCCCTGACGATTTATGTACGAGACCACGGACGTGTTGTCGGTTCGAATCAGTACATGTTGCTGCTCCAATTTTGACCGAAATGCTTCCAGGGCTAAGGACACCGCCTCCAACTCCAAACGGTTTATGTGCCACTCTCTCTGTGACTCCGACCACAGGCCTGAGGCAGGCACGCCTAAGCACACTGCTCCCCAGCCCGAGGTTGATGCATCCGTCGAGACCACGGTGCGTTGTGTCACTATACCCAAAGGAACTCCTGGGCTGAATATGTCCGGGTTGCTCCACGGTCTCAGAGTGTTGACACAACTGTGAGTGACCGTAATGCGCTTGTGGCCTGAAGACCACGCCCTCGGCGGAACTCGGGTTCTCAGCCAGAACTGCAGCGGCCGCATATGCAGCAGACCCAGATGGCACACTGAAGAAGCCGCCGCCATCAGTCCCAGGAGCCTCTGAAATTCTCTCAATGAAACAGACCTGCCCGGTCTGAAACGGCGCAGGGTCGAAGAAATTGTCTCTATGCGCTCTTGAGAGAGGTGGGCTCGCATCGCCACCGAGTCCAAACATACTCCCAGATAAGTTATAGTCTGACTCGGAATAAACACGCTTTTCTGCATATTCACACGCAGTCCCAGCGTATCCAGGTGGCGAAGCAGCGTTTCCACGTGACTGATTAGCACATCTCTTGAGTGGGCTAATATCAGCCAATCGTCCAGATAATTCAGGATACGCATCCCGCTCGATCTGAGGGGGGAGAGCGCTGTGTCCACACACTTTGAAAATGTTCGGGGAGCCAGGGCTAGTCCGAACGGTAGCACCGAATACTGATAAGCCGTCCCTTCGAAAGCAAACCTCAGGAAGCGCCTGTGGCGCGTCGCTATTTGAATATGAAAGTAGGCGTCCTTTAAGTCCACTGAAGCGAACCAGTCCCCGGGACGAATTTGTGCCAGGATCTGTTTCAGTGTTGTCATTCTGAACGCGCGCTTGTGAAGTGCTCGGTTGATGGGTCTCAGGTCCAGTATCGGACGGAGTCCTCCATCCTTTTTTGGCACCACGAAATAACGGCTGTAGAACCCGCTCTCTTGCTCGCTCGGAGGGACCCGCTCTATCGCTCCTTTCTCGAGCAGACTGAGAACTTCCTGTCTCAGAACGGGAACGTTTTGGGGCGAGGTCAGTGACGGGACCACGCCGTTGAAGCGGGGTGGCCTGCGTCTGAACTGGAGAGAATATCCGTGCCGAATTATTCCCAGTACCCACGGTGAAACGCCCGGAATAGCCTCCCACGCGTCCGTGAAGTGACACAGCGGACGCGTTAGCTTTATCGCCGCCGTAGCTAGTGACGATGTGTTTTGACTGGAGCCCCGCCCCCGCGAGTCTAAAAACACTGGCGGGAGGGCGGCTCGCGATGGGCTTGGTGTAATGTTGACACTCTCGTGCCCTCGAGAGGCCATTATAGTTATGGGCTGTGACTCTGCGCTGCTCTGGGGCAGGGCGAGTGACACAGTGTTTGGTGTAAGAGGAAGAAAAAGCTCTTTTTGTGCAGGGGTACATGTTTTTATTGTGGAACTCACACAAGCAGAAACAATATTTGCACACACAATGCACTTGTCGCCCGGGGTAACATGGGGGACATGGTGCTTTAGAACACGGCGTTTGGGGGAGGGCCCCCCCGCACGCTCTCTCTTCCTCTTGACCGCTCTGTCAGGTGGATGGCTTGGTAGCCGAGGATGGCGCGCTG
The DNA here is from genome assembly GCA_021554675.1 of Leuciscus idus. Lineage (NCBI taxonomy): Eukaryota > Metazoa > Chordata > Actinopteri > Cypriniformes > Leuciscidae > Leuciscus > Leuciscus idus. The sequence goes on along the minus strand of CM038632.1, from coordinate 37,451,172 downwards.
GTTCTCTCACGGCGCGGGCTCCTCCTCTGACTCTGACCCTGGCGTTTTTTCCCAGGTCCCGTCCACTGCCTGTTCCGGCCGCGGGCGAAACGGGCGTCCGGTTCGGGGCGGGGCACCACGGCGGGCTGTCTAGCCTGTCCTTGAGCCTGGCGAGGTGCCGAAGACGAGCGGGATCTCGCCGATGGCTGGAGTGAGCGACGGGGCATCACGTGGCTCATCGCCTTCGCGCGTTTTTGCGTCTCAGAAAAACGCTCCGTGACTGACTCCACGGCGTCACCAAAGAGGCCGGAGGGAGTGATTGGAGCGTTCAGGAGCGTCTTGCGGTCAGTGTCCTTCAGGTCAGCTAGGGTTAGCCATAGGTGCCTGTTGAGGACGACCATGAAACCCATGGAGCGGCCGATGGCTTGAGCAGATCGCTTGGTAGCCATCAGCGCGAGGTCCGTTGCCGCGCGCAGATCCCTGATGACGTCAGTGTCCACTGTGCCGTCGTCTAGGGATTGAAGTAGCTTCGCCTGGAACACCTGTAGTATCGCCATGGCGTGTAGAGCTGAAGCTGCTTCCCCCGCAGATGCGTAGGCCTTATCCGCCTGGTGGGCGGTGAACCTGCACGGCTTGGATGGCAGGCTGCGGTCCGACCCCAGTGCAGATGAAGACGGGCACAGGTGCGCGGCAACGGTCTCCTCTACGGGGGGCATGCGCACATATCCGTGGGCTTCCGCCCCGTCCACGTGCGCGAACATGGCCTGCGTGTTCGAGTGGGTGCGCGCCGATTGGGGTGCAGCCCACGCCCTCACCACGTGCTCGTGAACGTCTGGGAAGAACGGGGTACTTCTCCTCGATGCAGTCTGACGACGGCTCGACTGAAGAAACCAAGTGTCCAACTTGCTCTTGGCTGGCTCGTCCGGAGCGCTCCACTTGAGGTCCAGCTCAGAGACGGCCTTGCCGAGGACCCTGACGAGCTCATCCTGGAGGTCTGCAGGGCCCTCTTGGTCGGGGCGTTCGGATTGAGACGCCCAATCCTTTTCCGACGCCGAGAGTGACATGGAGTCGTCTTCCCCACCAGCCCCAAAGGAGACGAAGCTCGCGACGGCGTGGGGGGGGCGAAAGCTCGCGTCCGCGAAGCTGACGGCATCGAAGACCTCGTCGTCGGATGGGGGAGGGCCCACCAGCGGCTCGCTGGCGGCAGTGGGCCTTATCCCCGCTGCTGATCGAGCCACTTCCCTTCTGGCTCTGAGGGCGCGCACCGGCAGCTCGGCGCAGTGGGCGCACGTGTCGTCCGTTAGTGCCGCTTCAGCGTGGGCGAGGCCCAGGCAAGCGACACAGAACAGGTGAGTGTCGGGCGGGTCTAAGGGGCCCGCACATAACTGGCATGTAGTAGCCATCGGATGCGTCGAAGAAAAATTACTATTAGTCCTCTAATGCAACTTCACGATGACGAATGATTTCTTAGCGTGAAAAGAGAGATTCTGACGTTATTGCCACGAACCCATGCATTTATACTGCCCGCAGCCTGTCAGTATTTGCATGCTTCGCGTCAATTGGCCAGCTGTCCCCAGCTGGCGTTAGCCCATAAGATTTCAGCAAAATGGAGAAGGGAGGAGTTCCCATATACGTCACAGTTGACGTAATGTCGAAGTTACCGCCTTGAAAGGGAACCGTTATAAGAAAAGGCTTAACGTGGCTTACTGTACTAATACAGTGATATTACATGACCAAACTCAGCACACGTCATATTTATAAACCATAGTATGTATAAAAAATCAGATGAGCCCAGAATATGAACGCAACGCGTTTAATTACACGTTAAGTGTTTTCCTCCCATAGAAAACCGTTATAAGAAAAGGCTTAACGTGGCTTACTGTACTAATACAGTGATATTACATGACCAAACTCAGCACACGTCATATTTATAAACCATAGTATGTATAAAAAATCAGATGAGCCCAGAATATGAACGCAACGCGTTTAATTACACGTTAAGTGTTTTCCTCCCATAGAAAACCGTTATAAGAAAAGGCTTAACGTGGCTTACTGTACTAATACAGTGATATTAAAAGACCAAACTCAGCACACATCATATTTATAAACCATACTATGTATAAAAAATCAGATGAGCCCAGAATATGAACGCAACGCGTTTAATTACACGTTAAGTGTTTTCCTCCCATAGAAAACCGTTATAAGAAAAGGCTTAACGTGGCTTACTGTACTAATACAGTGATATTAAAAGACCAAAATCAGCAAACGTCATATTTATAAACCATAGTATGTATAAAAAATCAGATGAGCCCAGAATATGAACGCAACGCGTTTAATTACACGTTAAGTGTTTTCCTCCCATAACCGTTATAAGAAAAGGCTTAACGTGGCTTACTGTACTAATACAGTGATATTACACGACCAAAATCAGCACACGTCATATTTATAAACCATACTATGTATAAAAAATCAGATGAGCACAGAATATGAACGCAACGCGTTTAATTACACGTTAAGTGTTTTCCTCCCATATAAAACCGTTATAGGAAAAGGCTTAACGTGGCTTACTGTACTAATACAGTGATATTACACGACCAAAATCAGCACACGTCATATTTATAAACCATACTATGTATAAAAAATCAGATGAGCACAGAATATGAACGCAACGCGTTTAATTACACGTTAAGTGTTTTCCTCCCATATAAAACCGTTATAGGAAAAGGCTTAACGTGGCTTACTGTACTATTACAGTGATATTACACGACCAAACTCAGCACACGTCATATTTATAAACCATAGTATGTATAAAAAATCAGATGAGCCCAGAATATGAACGCAACGCGTTTAATTACACGTTAAGTGTTTTCCTCCCATAGAAAACCGTTATAAGAAAAGGCTTAACGTGGCTTACTGTACTAATACAGTGATATTACATGACCAAACTCAGCACACGTCATATTTATAAACCATAGTATGTATAAAAAATCAGATGAGCCCAGAATATGAACGCAACGCGTTTAATTACACATTAAGTGTTTTCCTCCCATATAAAACCGTTATAGGAAAAGGCTTAATGTGGCTTACTGTACTAATACAGTGATATTAAAAGACCAAAATCAGCACACGTCATATTTATAAACCATAGTATGTATAAAAAATCAGATGAGCCCAGAATATGAACGCAACGCGTTTAATTACACGTTAAGTGTTTTCCTCCCATAGAAAACCGTTATAAGAAAAGGCTTAACGTGGCTTACTGTACTAATACAGTGATATTACATGACCAAACTCAGCACACGTCATATTTATAAACCATAGTATGTATAAAAAATCAGATGAGCCCAGAATATGAACGCAACGCGTTTAATTACACGTTAAGTGTTTTCCTCCCATATAAAACCGTTATAAGAAAAGGCTTAACGTGGCTTACTGTACTAATACAGTGATATTACATGACCAAAATCAGCACACGTCATATTTATAAACCATACTATGTATAAAAAATCAGATGAGCCCAGAATATGAACGCAACACGTTTAATTACACGTTAAGTGTTTTCCTCCCATATAAAACCGTTATAGGAAAAGGCTTAACGTGGCTTACTGTACTAATACAGTGATATTACACGACCAAACTCAGCACACGTCATATTTATAAACCATAGTATGTATAAAAAATCAGATGAGCCCAGAATATGAACGCAACGCGTTTAATTACACGTTAAGTGTTTTCCTCCCATAGAAAACCGTTATAAGAAAAGGCTTAACGTGGCTTACTGTACTAATACAGTGATATTACACGACCAAACTCAGCACACGTCATATTTATAAACCATACTATGTATAAAAAATCAGATGAGCCCAGAATATGAACGCAACGCGTTTAATTACACGTTAAGTGTTTTCCTCCCATAGAAAACCGTTATAAGAAAAGGCTTAACGTGGCTTACTGTACTAATACAGTGATATTACACGACCAAACTCAGCACACGTCATATTTATAAACCATACTATGTATAAAAAATCAGATGAGCCCAGAATATGAACGCAACGCGTTTAATTACACGTTAAGCGTTTTCCTCCCATAGAAAACCGTTATAGGAAAAGGCTTAACGTGGCTTACTGTACTAATACAGTGATATTACACGACCAAACTCAGCACACGTCATATTTATAAACCATACTATGTATAAAAAATCAGATGAGCCCAGAATATGAACGCAACGCGTTTAATTACACGTTAAGCGTTTTCCTCCCATAGAAAACCGTTATAAGAAAAGGCTTAACGTGGCTTACTGTACTAATACAGTGATATTACATGACCAAACTCAGCACACATCATATTTATAAACCATACTATGTATAAAAAATCAGATGAGCCCAGAATATGAACGCAACGCGTTTAATTACACGTTAAGTGTTTTCCTCCCATAGAAAACCGTTATAAGAAAAGGCTTAACGTGGCTTACTGTACTAATACAGTGATATTACATGACCAAACTCAGCACACGTCATATTTATAAACCATACTATGTATAAAAAATCAGATGAGCCCAGAATATGAACGCAACGCGTTTAATTACACGTTAAGCGTTTTCCTCCCATATAAAACCGTTATAAGAAAAGGCTTAACGTGGCTTACTGTACTAATACAGTGATATTACATGACCAAACTCAGTACACGTCATATTTATAAACCATAGTATGTATAAAAAATCAGATGAGCCCAGAATATGAACGCAACGCATTTAATTACACGTTAAGTGTTTTCCTCCCATAACCGTTATAGGAAAAGGCTTAACGTGGCTTACTGTACTAATACAGTGATATTACATGACCAAACTCAGCACACGTCATATTTATAAACCATAGTATGTATAAAAAATCAGATGAGCCCAGAATATGAACGCAACGCGTTTAATTACACGTTAAGCGTTTTCCTCCCATAACCGTTATAAGAAAAGGCTTAACGTGGCTTACTGTACTAATACAGTGATATTACATGACCAAACTCAGCACACGTCATATTTATAAACCATAGTATGTATAAAAAATCAGATGAGCCCAGAATATGAACGCAACGCGTTTAATTACACGTTAAGCGTTTTCCTCCCATAACCGTTATAAGAAAAGGCTTAACGTGGCTTACTGTACTAATACAGTGATATTAAAAGACCAAAATCAGCACACGTCATATTTATAAACCATACTATGTATAAAAAATCAGATGAGCCCAGAATATGAACGCAACGCGTTTAATTACACGTTAAGTGTTTTCCTCCCATAGAAAACCGTTATAAGAAAAGGCTTAACGTGGCTTACTGTACTAATACAGTGATATTACATGACCAAACTCAGCACACGTTATATTTATAAACCATACTATGTATAAAAAATCAGATGAGCCCAGAATATGAACATTTAGATGAGCGTTTAATTACACGTTAAGTGTTTTCCTCCCATAGAAAACCGTTATAAGAAAAGGCTTAACATGGCTTACTGTACTAATACAGTGATATTAAAAGACCAAAATCAGCACACGTCATATTTATAAACCATAGTATGTATAAAAAATCAGATGAGCCCAGAATATGAACGCAACGCGTTTAATTACACGTTAAGTGTTTTCCTCCCATAACCGTTATAAGAAAAGGCTTAACGTGGCTTACTGTACTAATACAGTGATATTACACGACCAAAATCAGCACACGTCATATTTATAAACCATACTATGTATAAAAAATCAGATGAGCCCAGAATATGAACGCAACGCGTTTAATTACACGTTAAGTGTTTTCCTCCCATAGAAAACCGTTATAAGAAAAGGCTTAACGTGGCTTACTGTACTAATACAGTGATATTACATGACCAAACTCAGCACACGTCATATTTATAAACCATAGTATGTATAAAAAATCAGATGAGCCCAGAATATGAACGCAACGCGTTTAATTACACGTTAAGTGTTTTCCTCCCATATAAAACCGTTATAAGAAAAGGCTTAACGTGGCTTACTGTACTAATACAGTGATATTACATGACCAAAATCAGCACACGTCATATTTATAAACCATACTATGTATAAAAAATCAGATGAGCCCAGAATATGAACGCAACACGTTTAATTACACGTTAAGTGTTTTCCTCCCATATAAAACCGTTATAGGAAAAGGCTTAACGTGGCTTACTGTACTAATACAGTGATATTACACGACCAAACTCAGCACACGTCATATTTATAAACCATAGTATGTATAAAAAATCAGATGAGCCCAGAATATGAACGCAACGCGTTTAATTACACGTTAAGTGTTTTCCTCCCATAGAAAACCGTTATAAGAAAAGGCTTAACGTGGCTTACTGTACTAATACAGTGATATTACACGACCAAACTCAGCACACGTCATATTTATAAACCATACTATGTATAAAAAATCAGATGAGCCCAGAATATGAACGCAACGCGTTTAATTACACGTTAAGTGTTTTCCTCCCATAGAAAACCGTTATAAGAAAAGGCTTAACGTGGCTTACTGTACTAATACAGTGATATTACACGACCAAACTCAGCACACGTCATATTTATAAACCATAGTATGTATAAAAAATCAGATGAGCCCAGAATATGAACGCAACGCGTTTAATTACACGTTAAGTGTTTTCCTCCCATAGAAAACCGTTATAAGAAAAGGCTTAACGTGGCTTACTGTACTAATACAGTGATATTACACGACCAAACTCAGCACACGTCATATTTATAAACCATACTATGTATAAAAAATCAGATGAGCCCAGAATATGAACGCAACGCGTTTAATTACACGTTAAGTGTTTTCCTCCCATAGAAAACCGTTATAAGAAAAGGCTTAACGTGGCTTACTGTACTAATACAGTGATATTACACGACCAAACTCAGCACACGTCATATTTATAAACCATACTATGTATAAAAAATCAGATGAGCCCAGAATATGAACGCAACGCGTTTAATTACACGTTAAGCGTTTTCCTCCCATAGAAAACCGTTATAGGAAAAGGCTTAACGTGGCTTACTGTACTAATACAGTGATATTACACGACCAAACTCAGCACACGTCATATTTATAAACCATACTATGTATAAAAAATCAGATGAGCCCAGAATATGAACGCAACGCGTTTAATTACACGTTAAGCGTTTTCCTCCCATAGAAAACCGTTATAAGAAAAGGCTTAACGTGGCTTACTGTACTAATACAGTGATATTACATGACCAAACTCAGCACACATCATATTTATAAACCATACTATGTATAAAAAATCAGATGAGCCCAGAATATGAACGCAACGCGTTTAATTACACGTTAAGTGTTTTCCTCCCATAGAAAACCGTTATAAGAAAAGGCTTAACGTGGCTTACTGTACTAATACAGTGATATTACATGACCAAACTCAGCACACATCATATTTATAAACCATACTATGTATAAAAAATCAGATGAGCCCAGAATATGAACGCAACGCGTTTAATTACACGTTAAGTGTTTTCCTCCCATAGAAAACCGTTATAAGAAAAGGCTTAACGTGGCTTACTGTACTAATACAGTGATATTACATGACCAAACTCAGCACACGTCATATTTATAAACCATACTATGTATAAAAAATCAGATGAGCCCAGAATATGAACGCAACGCGTTTAATTACACGTTAAGCGTTTTCCTCCCATATAAAACCGTTATAAGAAAAGGCTTAACGTGGCTTACTGTACTAATACAGTGATATTACATGACCAAACTCAGTACACGTCATATTTATAAACCATAGTATGTATAAAAAATCAGATGAGCCCAGAATATGAACGCAACGCATTTAATTACACGTTAAGTGTTTTCCTCCCATAACCGTTATAGGAAAAGGCTTAACGTGGCTTACTGTACTAATACAGTGATATTACATGACCAAACTCAGCACACGTCATATTTATAAACCATAGTATGTATAAAAAATCAGATGAGCCCAGAATATGAACGCAACGCGTTTAATTACACGTTAAGCGTTTTCCTCCCATAACCGTTATAAGAAAAGGCTTAACGTGGCTTACTGTACTAATACAGTGATATTACATGACCAAACTCAGCACACGTCATATTTATAAACCATAGTATGTATAAAAAATCAGATGAGCCCAGAATATGAACGCAACGCGTTTAATTACACGTTAAGCGTTTTCCTCCCATAACCGTTATAAGAAAAGGCTTAACGTGGCTTACTGTACTAATACAGTGATATTAAAAGACCAAAATCAGCACACGTCATATTTATAAACCATACTATGTATAAAAAATCAGATGAGCCCAGAATATGAACGCAACGCGTTTAATTACACGTTAAGTGTTTTCCTCCCATAGAAAACCGTTATAAGAAAAGGCTTAACGTGGCTTACTGTACTAATACAGTGATATTACATGACCAAACTCAGCACACGTTATATTTATAAACCATACTATGTATAAAAAATCAGATGAGCCCAGAATATGAACATTTAGATGAGCGTTTAATTACACGTTAAGTGTTTTCCTCCCATAGAAAACCGTTATAAGAAAAGGCTTAACATGGCTTACTGTACTAATACAGTGATATTAAAAGACCAAAATCAGCACACGTCATATTTATAAACCATAGTATGTATAAAAAATCAGATGAGCCCAGAATATGAACGCAACGCGTTTAATTACACGTTAAGTGTTTTCCTCCCATAGAAAACCGTTATAAGAAAAGGCTTAACGTGGCTTACTGTACTAATACAGTGATATTACATGACCAAAATCAGCACACGTCATATTTATAAACCATAGTATGTATAAAAAATCAGATGAGCCCAGAATATGAACGCAACGCGTTTAATTACACGTTAAGTGTTTTCCTCCCATAGAAAACCGTTATAGGAAAAGGCTTAATGTGGCTTACTGTACTAATACAGTGATATTACATGACCAAAATCAGCACACGTCATATTTATAAACCATAGTATGTATAAAAAATCAGATGAGCCCAGAATATGAACGCAACGCGTTTAATTACACGTTAAGTGTTTTCCTCCCATATAAAACCGTTATAGGAAAAGGCTTAACGTGGCTTACTGTACTAATACAGTGATATTACATGACCAAAATCAGCACACGTCATATTTATAAACCATACTATGTATAAAAAATCAGATGAGCCCAGAATATGAACGCAACGCGTTTAATTACACGTTAAGCGTTTTCCTCCCATAACCGTTATAAGAAAAGGCTTAACGTGGCTTACTGTACTAATACAGTGATATTACATGACCAAACTCAGCACACGTCATATTTATAAACCATACTATGTATAAAAAATCAGATGAGCCCAGAATATGAACGCAACGCGTTTAATTACACGTTAAGCGTTTTCCTCCCATAGAAAACCGTTATAAGAAAAGGCTTAACGTGGCTTACTGTACTAATACAGTGATATTACATGACCAAACTCAGTACACGTCATATTTATAAACCATACTATGTATAAAAAATCAGATGAGCCCAGAATATGAACGCAACGCGTTTAATTACACGTTAAGCGTTTTCCTCCCATAGAAAACCGTTATAAGAAAAGGCTTAACGTGGCTTACTGTACTAATACAGTGATATTACACGACCAAACTCAGTACACGTCATATTTATAAACCATACTATGTATAAAAAATCAGATGAGCCCAGAATATGAACGCAACGCGTTTAATTACACGTTAAGTGTTTTCCTCCCATAGAAAACCGTTATAAGAAAAGGCTTAACGTGGCTTACTGTACTAATACAGTGATATTACATGACCAAACTCAGCACACGTCATATTTATAAACCATACTATGTATAAAAAATCAGATGAGCCCAGAATATGAACGCAACGCGTTTAATTACACGTTAAGTGTTTTCCTCCCATAACCGTTATAAGAAAAGGCTTAACGTGGCTTACTGTACTAATACAGTGATATTACATGACCAAACTCAGCACACGTCATATTTATAAACCATAGTATGTATAAAAAATCAGATGAGCCCAGAATATGAACGCAACGCGTTTAATTACACGTTAAGCGTTTTCCTCCCATAACCGTTATAAGAAAAGGCTTAACGTGGCTTACTGTACTAATACAGTGATATTAAAAGACCAAAATCAGCACACGTCATATTTATAAACCATACTATGTATAAAAAATCAGATGAGCCCAGAATATGAACGCAACGCGTTTAATTACACGTTAAGCGTTTTCCTCCCATAGAAAACCGTTATAAGAAAAGGCTTAACGTGGCTTACTGTACTAATACAGTGATATTACACGACCAAACTCAGTACACGTCATATTTATAAACCATACTATGTATAAAAAATCAGATGAGCCCAGAATATGAACGCAACGCGTTTAATTACACGTTAAGTGTTTTCCTCCCATAGAAAACCGTTATAAGAAAAGGCTTAACGTGGCTTACTGTACTAATACAGTGATATTACATGACCAAACTCAGTACACGTCATATTTATAAACCATACTATGTATAAAAAATCAGATGAGCCCAGAATATGAACGCAACGCGTTTAATTACACGTTAAGTGTTTTCCTCCCATAACCGTTATAAGAAAAGGCTTAACGTGGCTTACTGTACTAATACAGTGATATTACATGACCAAACTCAGTACACATCATATTTATAAACCATAGTATGTATAAAAAATCAGATGAGCCCAGAATATGAACGCAACGCGTTTAATTACACGTTAAGCGTTTTCCTCCCATAACCGTTATAAGAAAAGGCTTAACGTGGCTTACTGTACTAATACAGTGATATTAAAAGACCAAAATCAGCACACGTCATATTTATAAACCATACTATGTATAAAAAATCAGATGAGCCCAGAATATGAACGCAACGCGTTTAATTACACGTTAAGTGTTTTCCTCCCATAGAAAACCGTTATAAGAAAAGGCTTAACGTGGCTTACTGTACTAATACAGTGATATTAAAAGACCAAACTCAGCACACATCATATTTATAAACCATACTATGTATAAAAAATCAGATGAGCCCAGAATATGAACGCAACGCGTTTAATTACACGTTAAGCGTTTTCCTCCCATAGAAAACCGTTATAAGAAAAGGCTTAACGTGGCTTACTGTACTAATACAGTGATATTACACGACCAAACTCAGCACACATCATATTTATAAACCATAGTATGTATAAAAAATCAGATGAGCCCAGAATATGAACGCAACGCGTTTAATTACACGTTAAGTGTTTTCCTCCCATATAAAACCGTTATAAGAAAAGGCTTAACGTGGCTTACTGTACTAATACAGTGATATTACATGACCAAAATCAGCACACGTCATATTTATAAACCATACTATGTATAAAAAATCAGATGAGCCCAGAATATGAACGCAACGCGTTTAATTACACGTTAAGCGTTTTCCTCCCATAGAAAACCGTTATAAGAAAAGGCTTAACGTGGCTTACTGTACTAATACAGTGATATTACATGACCAAACTCAGCACACGTCATATTTATAAACCATAGTATGTATAAAAAATCAGATGAGCCCAGAATATGAACGCAACGCGTTTAATTACACGTTAAGTGTTTTCCTCCCATATAAAACCGTTATAGGAAAAGGCTTAACGTGGCTTACTGTACTAATACAGTGATATTAAAAGACCAAAATCAGCACACGTCATATTTATAAACCATACTATGTATAAAAAATCAGATGAGCCCAGAATATGAATGCAACGCGTTTAATTACACGTTAAGCGTTTTCCTCCCATAGAAAACCGTTATAAGAAAAGGCTTAACGTGGCTTACTGTACTAATACAGTGATATTACATGACCAAACTCAGCACACGTCATATTTATAAACCATAGTATGTATAAAAAATCAGATGAGCCCAGAATATGAACGCAACGCGTTTAATTACACGTTAAGTGTTTTCCTCCCATATAAAACCGTTATAGGAAAAGGCTTAACGTGGCTTACTGTACTAATACAGTGATATTAAAAGACCAAAATCAGCACACGTCATATTTATAAACCATACTATGTATAAAAAATCAGATGAGCCCAGAATATGAACGCAACGCGTTTAATTACACGTTAAGCGTTTTCCTCCCATATAAAACCGTTATAAGAAAAGGCTTAACGTGGCTTACTGTACTAATACAGTGATATTACATGACCAAACTCAGCACACGTCATATTTATAAACCATACTATGTATAAAAAATCAGATGAGCCCAGAATATGAACATTTAGATGAGCGTTTAATTACACGTTAAGCGTTTTCCTCCCATAACCGTTATAAGAAAAGACTTAACGTGGCTTACTGTACTAATACAGTGATATTACATGACCAAAATCAGCACACGTCATATTTATAAACCATACTATGTATAAAAAATCAGATGAGCCCAGAATATGAACATTTAGATGAGCGTTTAATTACACGTTAAGCGTTTTCCTCCCATAACCGTTATAAGAAAAGGCTTAACGTGGCTTACTGTACTAATACAGTGATATTACATGACCAAAATCAGCACACATCATATTTATAAACCATAGTATGTATAAAAAATCAGATGAGCCCAGAATATGAACGCAACGCGTTTAATTACACATTAAGCATTTTCCTCCCATAGAAAACCATTATAAGAAAACGCTGTGGAGTAAAAAAAAAAAAACTTTTCCCCACGCCCCTTTTTAGAGCACATGGTTGCCTCCAACCAATCACAAATCTTTGTTTTTGATTCGTCCAATCACCACACAATGTAATCTTTTGAAATGTATGCAACTGTCATCTGTAGGTATATAAGACACTGTCAAGTGGCACAAACTGTCATTTCTGCAGTCACCTTGCTAGTGTCGCTGTATGTCTTGCCGTTATTCAGTTGGATTCAGATTTTTGGAATCTAAATTTATTTAATCTAAAAGCCTTTTTAAAGGCTACAACTCATTATCACTGGTGTCATATATTACAGGGTATTCTTAATATACATATATTATATTATATTATATTATATATATTATATACTATATTATATTGTATACTATATTATATTGTATACTATAATATATTATATTTTGTTTTATTACATTTTTTTAGACTCGAATTTTCTTTATAAAAAGCCTTTTTAAAGGCTACAACTCATTTTCACTGGTGTCATATATTACAGGGTATTCTTAATATACACATATTATATTATATATTATATATACTATATTATATTGTATACTATATTATATTGTACACTATATTATATTATATACTATATTATATTATATATATTATATTTTGTTTTATTACATTGTTTTTTGGACTCGAATTTTCTTTATAAAAAGCCTTTTTAAAGGCTACAACTCATTTTCACTGGTGTCAAATTACCAGGGTATTCTTAATATACATATATTATATTATATATTATATATATTATATACTATATTATATTATATACTATATTATATTTTGTTTTATTACATTGTTTTGCTTTTTTCCCCCTTTGTTGTATATTCACATGGACACAGGTGAATATAAAAAATGACTTTAATGCAAAAACAGTCAGAGTTTTCACTTAAAGAAGCAGAAGCAATTCTAGATGACATTGAAAAATACAAGGAATTCATTTCCAGCGAACCTCCACTACATCCAAAGGGTGGTGATGTGTTCCTTTACAAAAGTTCACAGTCAGATAAATCTAAAATGGACTTTAGATTTGATCAAATGATGTGGAAGCAGAAAGGTTCAAATTATCACAACATTAGAAAGTATGGGGGAAGAGTTTTGAAACGCTACTATCACATTAGAGCTGGTGAATGTGAAAAAGGCACCTCCTCAGAATTCAGGAAGTGCATTTACTCTCTGGTTAATGACATAAATTTGGCAACAAATTACTATTTGATTCATTACCTGGGAAATGAGACAGTATATGTACCACGAAAGCATGGAAATGCCAAAAACGGACAGAGTGTTTATTCCTTCCAAAAAAGAAGTTTTCTCAGACATACTTTTAAATGACCACGGTCAAGCCCCTTCAAACATCTACAAAACAGTCCTTGCTAAAACATGCAGTGTTAATCTGGAGCACATGGCAGTAAACACCCCACGAAACCTTAAACAAGTCCAGAACACAGTATATGCACAACGATGCAACCAACGAATCTCACGAGATGAACTGTTTAGTTTGCATGAATTGGCATACCAACTACCTGGTTTCATATGGCACATTACCACATTCCCGGACCTAATTGTTTATGCCGGCATGACAGACATTGTTGATTTGTCATGTGAAAACTTAGATGAATCAGTGAGGTTTGAGTACCCACAAATGATAAGTTATGACACAACATTTCAAATGGGGGATTTTTATGTGTCTGTGCTGGCTATGAGAAACACTGCACTGGTCAATGACCCAGTGTATCCAGTTGGTTTCATGTTACATGAACGTAAATTCATGCAACACCATGAGAAATTTCTGACTGAGATTTTTGGAAAGCTGGGAATGGACTCAAAAAAATACCAAAAGATACCAGTGACAGTTGACAGGGAGAAAGGAATTGTTGGTGCTTTGAAAAAAAACTTTACCAATCTAAGTGTAGTGTTCTGCCGCAACCACATCTTACGAGATGTGGAATATTGGGTTAAGACACATGGGGGGAAAAGGGATGATGTGAAGGTCCTAAAAGACCACGTTGAGCAGCTCATTGATTCCTCCTGTCCAAATGAGTTTGATGCCCGCTATGATGCCTTCGCAAAAGTATGGTCAGAAGGATTCCTCTGCTACTTTGACCATCACCTGAAAGCAGACATTTGTGAAAACATGGCTGCATACTACACCAAACAATTCTGTGCATTTACAGACAAAACACCAACAAACAATATAAGTGAGAGCATCAACAAAATGATCAAATCCCAAAATGAATGGCGAGAACTTCCAGTGGACGCAATGGTGCTCTCACTGTACTACATGCAGTCATACTTTTTATTTGAATTTCAGAGGGCAAAATGTGGCTTGGGAAATTATTAAGCCTTTTCTTATAACGTTTTCTATGGGAGGAAAACACTTAACGTGTAATTAAACGCGTTGCGTTCATATTCTGGGCTCATCTGATTTTTTATACATAGTATAGTGATGTGTGCTGATTTTGGTCATGTAATATCACTGTATTAGTACAGTAAGCCACGTTAAGCCTTTTCCTATAACGGTTTTCTATGGGAGGAAAACACTTAACGTGTAATTAAACGCGTTGCGTTCATATTCTGGGCTCATCTGATTTTTTATACATACTATGGTTTATAAATATGATGTGTACTGAGTTTGGTCCTTTAATATCACTGTCTTAGTACAGTAAGCCACGTTAAGCGTTTTTCACGTTAAGCGTTTTAGAATGTCCCTTCCCAACGTGTTGTTTACGTGTGAAGACACGTTGTAACACGTTTTTTTATACCTTAGTTTAACTTCTTATTCTTCGATTGTATCCTCTAACTAGTCCACATTTGATTACTGCAATCAATGACTGATTTAGAAAGTGATTTAGAAAGTTATGTATGGTGTAGTATTATTAAAGTTAAATAAAGTTAAAATAAGGCTAAATATTATTGACAAACCTGACATGCTTAAACGGTTATTTTGGAAAAGCACGATATTCCACATCATTTTTCTCCATCTCCCATTAAATCGGGAATAGATCTTATTGAATAGAAATACGCTGTAGCGTATTCAAATGCAGCAAAAACTGCAATCAGTATCCCATCTGCTGATTTTCTTACTTAGCCTTTTATCCATTCAAAATATCTAAACATTCTTAAATCAAGATGCATTTACTACATAAGAAAACGCCCCTTTATGCCCCTTTAGCACTTTATTTAATAATATGTTTACAAAATGAGAACACAAGAGACAGTGAAAATGCATGTTAGAAACAGTGTTTACTGTTTACATGACCTCTCTCTATGACAGAATTTATATATCAGAGTTCATCAGAGTAAAAAAAAAAACATCAACATCTTATGTTAGAGGAACTCACTGTCTTGTAGCCCAAGAGTCAGCAAAGTAAATTTCAGAATGAAGATGAAATCATGGTAAAAATGAACAAAGTAGCCTAGGCAATAGATTATATTGGATAATCTTAACTGTGTCTTTCTCAATGTGTTATTACCATGAAAAGTCAATGGCCAACTAATGACAACATGGTCCATGGCATTGAAGACTTTGAAATTAAAAACCCTTTATCTTATAACTTTTAACTCTTACTTGTAAAACAATCAGTTTGACAAATAAAAAAATAAAAAAGGAAAAATACAACAACATTAATTAAAAGCACACCACTGTAGCCTATACAGTTACAATACGTGAGTCTGGTGTTTGAAACATTAGAGTCATGAAATACACAGAAAGTCATGATATAGCCTACAGGTGGCAACTTGGTCAGTTCATCACTTAGCCTACAATAGGCTTATTCAGGGAAGTGCAGGAAATGGTTGAGTATTATTTTAGGTATAACATCTGTAGGCATATTTAGTGCCTATCATGTCCATTTATAGCCTTTACACATCAGCTTGTATACTTGTATGGTTAAAAAGCTACAAATTCGAAGACGCTGACGTCACGTCAGGTCGTCACGTGGGTCACCCGTTTGAAAGTTCAAGACGTTCGGATAGACGTTCGATCGGTCGGTCGGTCGGTCGGTCGTTCGGATGTTTGATTTTGGCACGGAGTACCCGCCATAGACTAGGAAAGAAATGACACAAAGCAAGCGCCATACGCGGAGAGTTTGTGTGTGTGTGTGCGCTCGCGTCTCAGATGAGTATGTGCGCGGAGAGTTCCGCGCGTCTCGTGTGTGTAGAGTTTGCGTGTGTGTGTGTGTGTGTGTGTGTGCGTGAGCGACTTTAGATGTGACGTTGTGCATTTCATATAGTTGGAGCATTCAGCAGTAGCCTATACATGTATGTGTGACTACTTAGTATATGTGTATGCAAGCGTTTTATGTGTGCGTGAATGAAGTTCGATTTAGGCCCTAGACGGCGCCTCATATCTATTCGTTCTGGTGAAATCACAACATATAATGCACACAAAGTGTCCCTGCTTGATATACAACCACCTACGAATGCGGATTAGAACCCAAAACCTCTGACACTCTTGACTAAAGTTCAAGTTCAGCTGCAGTGTTCCTCTTCGGGTAAGTCTAGTATTTTAATGCCAACTGCAAATCTTGCATATCAAGTATGAAGTATATCAAGTATATTTATATGAGGCTATATGTGTGTTAAATATTTCTGCTCAGTGTCAGATATTGCTCTGTTTTGTAAAAGTCTATAATATATAATATGTAATATAATATATAATATATAATATATATATATATATATGTGAGAAGACAAAATTTTGATCTTAACTTAAGTGTTTTCGGCTACATCAGCACAATTTTTTATTTGATCAGAAATCAGAAAATCTTTTTCAGAAAACACACACAGGTATTATTTTTTTTTTGATAAAGTGTGTGCGGTTTCGTTTTCTTAAGTACCGGTTTAAGAACCGTTTAAGCACCGGAACCGTTTGAAAAATACCGAGTAGGTACTGGTATCGGATAAAACCAGACCAATACCCAACCCTAGTCCTAAGTCATATACAAGTCATATACATCCATTTTATCATAGACCTTTGTTGAAACTCAGCAAATGTGTCTTTGATTTTTAGATCATGAAGATGATGGGGTAAACTGTCAGTGCTGGTCTCACTGATCATCACACATCTGAAAGTTTTCCTGCATCCTCAGCTGTGAGGCAAGTATCAGTACAATGTGTTATTTGAGTTTCTTAATCTTATGATATTCTTTTTTCTGATGACGTTGAATTTATATTTCTAAGAATTTCTAAGACAAAATGTTTGCCAAAATGACAGAGTGATGTCAATCTTGATAAAGCACAGTAACTGCACTTCAAATGAACATTTCTGTCACTTAACTGAAAGTATATTCACCTAAAACTCTGACATTCACAAAGTATGTTAGCATACAGGTACCAAATGTCAATATGAAATGTAACATGCAAAATGGCAATGCAATGTGTAAAATGGCAATGTATTTCAGATTTAATTTAGGCTTTTATTCACATAAATATTCATCAATCCACACATCAGTTGCGGTAAACGGAAGCTCAAGCATGTTTGCTTGACGTGCGAAAACCGATGATGTTCATTCTCGTGTGTTTTGCAGCACGTTTGAGCTTCCGCAAGAACCATTGAGGTTTGTTCTCGCTTGTCAAATGTTTAAATGTGAATAAAATCCTAAATTTAATCTGTTCATTATATAAAGTGAGTGTCTTTGTGACATTTTTTTTACTAAACTTCTCAATTCAAATGGATTAGTTTAACTTTTTACTTTTCTGGGTATTTTATGTGGAGCTTTAAGTGAATAATTTAAAACTACTTTTCTTTTTTTTGTGGAAAATGTAAAAATGCAGAAAGTTTTTTCTTTTTGTGAAACTTGTTTTCTTATCTGCATTTCAGTTATTCCAGAGAATGGACCGAATGCATGCTGTGGTTGATTTAAGGTGTTTCCAGGATTCCTTAAAGGTATAGTTCTGCAAAAAAAAAAAAATTCTGTCATTAATTACTCACCCTCATGTCATTCCAAACCTGTAAGACCATCGTTTATCTTCGGAACACAAATGAAGATATTTTTGATGAACTCCAAGAGCTTTCTGTTCCTCCATTGGTAGCCTACGCAACTAATACATTCAAGCCCCAGAAAGGTAGTAAAGACACCATTAAACTAATCCAAGTGACTCCAGTGGTTTAACCTCAATTTTATGAAGCGATGTAAGCTTTGTTTTGCCAAAAAAAAAAATAATAATAATTTACCTCTATATTTACAAAATAATATTATCTAAAGCACATTCACGGAACAACACCCGGTCTTGAGTCAACACAATTCGCATGCGTCGTAGTGCTCACCCTACTGGATTGCAGGTCAGGATTTTCGTAAATAAAGTGGTAAATTGTGTTTTTTGCTAAAAACCTGTTTTCGGTCGAAGTCCATAGTAATTGATTGTCGAGTTCACGCGCATAGGTTTAGTACGTATGATCACGCGCGTGAACTCGACAATCGATTACTATGGACTTCGACCGAAAACAGGATGTAAATACAGGTATGTGCGCTGGCTGAATAAACAGCATTTTTATACATATCTTTCACATCTACTGCAGTCAGAGTCACACGTGTTCACTCTGAAGGAATCACTCACATGACCTGTGCACTTGTAATGACACATCAAGGATGTTAAGAGGCTAAAAGCAGGTTTAAATATTGCCCCATTGAAGTCAACAGGGTGCAAATTTTAAAAAGAGGATAACATGGTGTAGGCAACACCGATTTATGTCGTTGTTCTCTGTACTGACAGCACTCCAAATGTACAAAAAAATGAGCTCAATGTTAAAATTGACCGGAGTTCTCCTTTAAGCTGTATTTGTCTCTTCAACCCCGTTACCATCCTCAACCCTGTTATCCTAGTCTCAACCCCATCACACCTACATTTTTATTAATTATTTTTTTTAAGTTTATGAATAAGTAATTTAATGTTTATTGAACTTAGTCTGAAATGTTCAGAGCAATCATAAGAATACTGATTTTAGTTCAAATTCTGAAGTTAAGCCACATCTTTGATCAAAAATGATGTGGTTGTTCTCACAAAAAGTGTACATTTCAGGCTTTAGTATAGCATAAGTGTAAAATGTATGTAAATTTTACATTTACAATTACTGAATTAGTGTGAGGGACATCTGATTAATAGGAAAATGTTGATTTCATTACAAATATATTTTATAATCATATTCAGAGAGCTCCCATAGTGTCCATAACAGGGTTGAAGACTAATATTGCCCATATCTTAAAATAATTACCAATAATCATAGGGATTTGATAGCCTGGTAAGTGGTAATACCAAACTCTGCTACTTCGCTTTGCTTCGTAGACAGAGTCTGGCATATCATAATTGAAAAGCGCTTTCTTTCTCGTGGGCTGGCGCTTGTCTGAAGTTTAAAATCATTGGTTACCCGTAAGCCAATCACATAACGTTTGGTTATGACGTGTGTTATGCGCTGGCTCAGCCGCATCTAACTTCCACTGTAAACACACGTATGATGCGAAAACAAAACCATCGAGCGAAATACCGGAGTGAACATGGCTGTGAACGACTTTTGCAGATTATGTGAAGTAAATCTACGCATTCCACGGTACAATCAGCATCTACGTTACGGCTCTCAGCCCGCCCTCTGTTCGTTGATTGGCCGGCTGTTTTCAGACCGGAGGAAAATGGAAAGCTATTACGCTGTCAGAGACTGAGTACAGAAGCGAAATGAAATTGAGCGGAAGTAGGAAGTCTGATGTAGTCAGGCTAGGGATTTGATGCCTGAGGTGAGAAAATATGTTTTTCTGTAAGTTAGTAAGTAATACATATAAATAAAAATCCAAAAATGTGTCAGTCCAAATCGTACCGGTTTCGTGGAATGACTCTGATAACAAATCATGGTTTAATGTTGAGAGAAGTCAAGAAACTGTGGACAGACTTTATCTGACAGTGAACAGAATAATGAACTCTTCCTGACCCGTCACCCGCTCCAAACTGAACCGGGTCATGTGACACATCACGTTTTCTACAGAACCCCT
Source organism: Leuciscus idus (assembly GCA_021554675.1). Classification (NCBI taxonomy): domain Eukaryota; kingdom Metazoa; phylum Chordata; class Actinopteri; order Cypriniformes; family Leuciscidae; genus Leuciscus; species Leuciscus idus. Next base: position 37,430,469 of record CM038632.1, on the reverse strand, counting down.
AACTTTAAACACCTCAGGGGGCATGCATTATAAATATCGGCTTCTGAATATCACAATTGTTTTTAAATTGAATGAACTCAAATTGACATTAATTTATAACAAAAACATAAATACACATCTCAACAAAAAACATGTTACAGACAGTGATGATCACACATAGCTGATGGTTTTTACATCTAGACCCTCAGTTGAATTTGGACAAGGGTTTTTAATGGACTTCACAATTCCAATTTACATAAATACTCTTAAACATATTAAATGTTTTATATCTCATATCTCATTTCTTTCTTTCTACCTAATCTTTTTTTTTTCTTTCTTTCTTTCTCACCACAGTTTTTTGATGAACTTGTAAAAGGCGCGAGAGAAAAAAATAAAATAAAATAAAGAGCGCACGAAAGGAGCTAGTGCAGGTCTCAGGGCAGTCTCCGAAGCAGTGGTAACATTTTGTAAATTCCCTGAATCATTCTGGACATCCGGCCCTGTGTAGGTATCTGACTCAGTCTGGACATCCAGCTCAGTCCAGTGTCTCTTACTTTCTTTCTTTCTTTCTAACTAATACATTTTTCTTTCTCTCTTACTAATCTATCTTTCTTTCTAACTAATCAGTCTTTCTTTCTTTCATTCTAACTAATCTATTTTTCTTTCTTTCTTTTTAACTAATCCATCTTTCTTTCTAACTAATCCATCTTTCTTTCTAACTAATCCATCTTTCTTTCTAACTAATCCATCTTTCTTTCTTTCTAACCAACTAATCCACCATTCTTTCTTTCATTCTTTTTCTTTCTCTCTACCTAATCTTTTCTTTCTTTCTTTCTTTCTTTCTACCTAATCTTTTTTTTTTCTTTCTTTCTTTCTCACCACAGTTTTTTGATGAACTCGTAAAAGGTGCGAGAGAAAAAAATAAATAAAAATAAATAAAATAAAGAGCGCACGGAAGGAGCTAGCAGTCTCCGAAGCAGTGGTACCATTTTGTAAATTCCCTGAATCATTCTGGACATCCGGCCCTGTGTAGGTGTCTGACTCAGTCTGGACATCCAGCTCAGTCCAGGTGTCTGACGCGGTCTGGACATCCAGCTCAGTCCAGGTGTCTGAGGATCTCTCCGGAGCAGGTTGAACATCCAGCGGATTCCAGATCTCAGAGGCAGTTTCTTAAGCAGTCTGAAAATCATTTTCATGCATTTTGGCAGTCCCCAACACAGTACCGAAAGAAGTGGGATAATCAGGCTCATTGTGAGTACCATAGACAGTCTCAGTTGCAGTAACTGATACAGTCTACGAATCAGTGGTAATATCCAGATCTATCGGAGTCTCCGAAGCCGTCTCCGAAGCCGTCTCCGAAGCCGTCTCAGAAGCCGTCTCAGTTGATAAGCAGTGTCCGTCTCAGTCTCAGAGGCAGTGTCACTCTCAGAGGCAGCGTCATCGGCTTGCCCTCTCTCTGTTCCTTCTCTCTCGAATTGTCCTGTCTCAGTTTCTTCATTCTCTGTTTGTCTTACCTCTTTTCCTCCTCTTTCCTCATCTCCTCTCTCTATCTCTCTCCTCTCTATATCTCCTCTCTCTGTGCTCTCTGCATAATTGTCTGTCTCACCTCTGTCTGCAAAATGAGGTTAAAATGTCTAAACTGGAGGAGGTATATAGATGATATTTTTTTTCATTTGGACCGGTTCTGAGACTCAGTTAAAACAGTTCCATGGTGTTTATCAATGCAAACAGTTGCCATTTGAAATTCACAATGGAATATGACAAGCATAGGATGAATTTTTTAGACATCCTTGTTTACAGAGACTTGAATAGACTGGGATCCAACCTGTACCGAAAAAGCACTGACAGAAATTCTATTCTTCATGGACAATCTTTTCACCCTATTCCACTCAAAAGGAGTCTGCCTTTGTCTCAGTTTAGTCGCATTCGCCGGATCTGTAGTTCTGATAGTGATTTCCAAGCCCAGGCAGCTGATTTAGAAAAACGTTTTCAACAGAGACAATACAAACATGAATGGATTATCCAAGCACGTAATCGCTTTGAAAATATATCGCAAACTGATTGTCTCAGCAACACCAGATCCAGAACTTCTGAGTCTAGAGTTAACTGTCAAACTGTCAAAATCAAGAGATTTTGAATCCATCATTAAAAAACATTGGCACATTATTGACTCTGATCCAGCACTTACATGCTTCACCACATCACCCCACGTTGTGTACAAGAGAGCACCTAATCTCAAAAACATGTTGGTGAGAGCTCATCTTCCACCATTGACTCCACCACATTTTTTACAATCTATTCCCTTTGGGAATTACAGATGTGGCAACTGCCCTCAATGCAACTTCACACATAAAACTACCACCTTTAATCACCCACGCACTGGAAAACTCTATGATATCAAAGGTGTGATCACCTGTAACACAAAGAATGTTATCTATTTACTTAAAGACAAGTTCGGTATTTTACACTTAACCCTCTGAGGTCTGAGCTGTTTTCTGGGCCCTGGAGGTGTTCTGACATGCTCTGACATTTGTGTTTTTTTCTGTTACTAGTGACATTTTCATGGCTAAAGTCTGATTACACTGTATTCAGCACAAACTCTGCTACAATAATATATCAGCAGCATGTATGTGAAAGTTTGTAGTTTTGAGATAATGACATTTATGCGTGGTTTGTGAAAATACAAAAAAAAATTCTCACTGAAATAAGGCCATGAAACCCATACTGATTATTTCTTCACAAGACTTTTGAAAATTGTATGACATAGCCTAGAATATTTGCTCCAAAACTATGTGAAAATCACCCTGACTGCTCATTCAGATAAGACAATATATTGATTTAAAATTTCTAAGACGTGTTTTGTGTGACAAAGCCATATGCGAAGAGGCGTGATCATCTCATTAATATGTAAGCTTTTAACACCTGAGAAAGACAAAGACACTCCCCTAACTGCCCTATTAGGAGCGATCAGGCCCTGTCATTCAGAGCAACCTTGCACAAAGAATGAGGAGATTTAAAAAAGAATGGCTTTTAGATTGTTTGGATTTATTTACAACACAACACAATCCAAAAATACAAATGACAAAAGAGCACATTGAAAACAATGATCCAAAGACAGAGACCTTTGTGCCATTCCTAAAAACATTGTACATACCTTTAATTTCCAAGGTGTTTGATTTTTCACTTTACCATGTTCATATACAGAGACTCATGTGAATGTTGAAGTCAGCAGGACTCAGTTGCATCTGGTCCCTGAAAGAAAAAAAAAGGAAAAAACTGTGAACATACTGATATCAAGAGAAACTATAGGGCTGCACGATTTTGGGAAGAGATTTAAGATTTTTCTGGTTAAAATTTCTTTTTAAAATTCACAGAATACACACACACACACACACGTTTCCAACAATATATAATGAACACCAGGTTTGTTGTGCCTTGTAGGCATAGGCTACGCAGTGCTGCATAAAATAATAATAACAATAAATTAAATCTTCCAAAAGATTTCAAGAACAACTACGCTAGAGAAAAATATATTGATTATCATATGTTATTTCAAATGTTTCCATTCGTTATGATGATATGAAATGAGATAATAGTAAAAACATAAAGCCTAATGTTTGGTGCATTTTTCCTTTCAAACGCAATCGCGCTCCAAAATATGATACATTCAAACCCACAGCGCGCTCCAAAATATGATACATTCAAACGCCATCGCGCTCCAAAATATTAAACATTATGGTTATACATATCTATGTTTGAGCAGATATCCACAAACAGTATTTAACAGTAAACACGGGTCTAAATAGTATAATATTCACCATATATCTAGCAACAGTTCAACTGCAATGTGAAGTTTATGCAACAATACCATAAACTAATAAGTAAGAATTTCTTACCTTACATCTTTCTTGTCTTCAAATCACGTTCTTCTTCTTCTGAGGTAAATCCAATGTAAGCTCACGGCGTGTCTTCCAAACTCGACGAAAAGCAGAGACTTGTGAAGTGTTTTGGTGTTTTGTGTTTGAGGTAACGAGGGCGTTCGCGTCCCATGTGGAGATTTGCATGTGAATCTCTTTTGCGCGAGTGGGCGTGTCGAATTAAAAAGTAATTAGCAAGCGTTTGAGATACTGGACATCCTGTTGGTTTTATACAAATTACTTAAACAGAGAATATTTGTTTTCAGTTTGAATCCGATCATTTAAAAGTACACACTTAAATGTGTATAAAGGTATATGGCTCATAAATGTGAGACAAGTATTCGCTGAGTTTTGTTTCAGTTTATAGACGTGCTCAAGAAAAAAAAGTTCACCGCGACGGAGAGGCAGAACGCACACCCTGTTTATTTTCTTTATTTTACAAAAGCACAATGTTTTGATTTGATTGTAAGTGGACACATACAAAAGTAAAAATATCACACATTATTTTTTTATATTTCTTTTTTCTGTATAACCATAAATGACGGAGTAATTTAAGTTTATGTTGCTGCTATGTGAAAAAAATCCAGCAAAACGCGTCGGCGCGTTTCTCGACCTCAGAGGGTTAAAGCCCTGTTTACAGATCGTATCTGATGAAATAGAACGCAAAATAAACCTAAAATTCTCGGGACAGCAGCATGTGTCCAAATTTTTATCTTAACCGTTCTATTTCATCAGATACGATCTGTAAACAGGGCTTTAAGTGTAAAATACCGAACTTGTCCTTTAAATGCCCGTGCGGCTTGGCCTATGTTGGTAAAACGACCAGGTCACTGAAAACAAGAATCTCAGAACACAGATCAAATATTCGTAACCATGACATCAAAAGCCCAGTAGCGGTGCATTTTTCACAAGCCTCTCATAACGTTTCCTCTCTCAGATATTGCGGCATTGAACTTGTGAAACAGCCCTCCCGTGGAGGAGATGTAAATTGTCTGTTACTCAAAAGAGAAGCATTCTGGATCTATACCCTGGACACTTTAGCTCCAAAAGGGTTGAATGAAGACTTTGACCTGAGGCCATTTCTGTAAATAACTCCTGTAATTGTGTAAATATTGTAAATGTTGTGTTATCGTTTTGCTGACTTGATATATGACAGTGGTTTTCAAACTGTGGGTCGCGACCCACTTGTGGGTCACACAGTGAGAAAAGGTGGGTCGCACAAAGGCACTTAGCTGCAGCTAAATTTACGTTACGATGAGTGAAACAAAACCAGTCCGATTAATGACCAAACGACTATGAGTTTTAGCGCCCGCCAAAGTGTTATTTGATCGCTGAGTAATGTAGATGAACTGCTGCGCTTGTGACAGAGTCACAGTGCATGTTTAACTGAAAGAACGAGCAGAGAGAGTACTCGGTCGCGCGCGCGCTCTCTCTCTCTCTCTTCGGAGCCAGGCGAAAGTGTAAAAAAGACTTCACCGTCTCCAAACTAAGCGCTGTCCTGCTCTCTCTCCATCGCACATATTAATCAAAATATATCGACACGGTGGTAAAAGGTCGGAAGACCAAAGTTTCATGTGGAGCATTCGGAGATTTTTTTTTTCTTCCTCATTTACCGCTGGGTGTGAATTGTGCTAAATAAGTTGTTGCCTTATCTTCTCTGAAAAGCGTCCCAGACATTCAGCTGACATAAAACAACACTTTAATTAAACGAAAAAAACTATCCAGTGATGAAACGTTTTCTGTGTTGACACAAATCTTGGATGTCTATGTCCTAACTGCTGGGATAATCACACAACGCCCACGACATGTCCAATTCGCGAACTAATTACTCCTTTGAACGATTCATTTTAATGAATGGACAACTGATCTTTCCAACAGTGAACTCAGGAGACGTTTGAATCAGTAACACTTTACAATAAAGTTATATTTATTACATAAATTACATAAAAAGTACAGTTTGCTTACTCAAGCTTAAGCTTTAAAATAAATAAAACCCCTTGTTTGTTTGTTTTTAAAGAATATGACTACATTTTTCCACACAGTGCTATCAAGAATCGATAAGAGAATCGTTAAAGAATCGGATCGATAATCAGAATCGTCAGTGGCATTATTATTATTGATAAAATCTTATAATTTCCCATCCCTATGTGAAGACGGTAAAATTATAATCAAACATTAAAGAACATACATGTTTTTTAAAAGTTTTTTTAAGAGTTAAAAGTTTAAAATATTTTGCTAACATGAAGGCTTGTCGCTGTCAGTCTTTTTACATCAGTGCAAAACTAGGGAATGCAGATTAAGACCATCAGCATGCATTGATTAATCCCATGGCATGTAGCAAAAAAAATGAAAATGTGCGACCAAATCATGCTGGTGCGACCAACTGAGAAAGTTGGTAGCACCAGTGCAAGTGGGTCTTGAGATTGATTATACTTGTCTAGGTGGGTCCTAGAACGAAAAAGTTTGGGAACCCCTGATATATGATATATGCAACACACCTTTGTGGTATCCCCTATGTATCTACATTCTTGCTCATCTATCACTATTGCTTACAGTGGTAGAGACTTTAAAAAAAAAACTTTTTAGGCTATGCTTTAAGCACTGCAGGCCTTCTCTTAGCCACCTAATATATTTCTAATATATTTTTGTATTACAAATGTTGGTATATATATATTTTTAATCTGTTTTCCTGATGTAATTGCATTTTCACTTGATTGGTCCTGTGATTAATCATGGATGTATGTGATCATGTGATCATGCATGGCTGTATAAATGGAGGTGTGTCTCCCCACTTGTTTCATGTCTGATTAAGGGCTTGGGCCCGAAACGTTACACGTGGTGAGCAACCATTAAAATCGCTAAGGAGCATTTTCTGGTGTGCGGACTCATTGTTTACCTTCCTAATGATATCTCCTAATGGTAGCATGTACAGAGTGAACAGCAACGGTCCTAGTACTGAGCCTTGTGGTACGCCATACTGAACTTGTGATCGATAAGACATCTCTTCATTTACTGCTACAAACTGATAACGGTCAGATAAGTATGATTTAAACCATGCTAATACAATTCCACTAATGCCAACATAATTTTCAAGTCTATTTAAAAGAATGTTGTGGTCAATAGTGTCAAATGCAGCACTAAGATCGAGTAACACTAATAGAGAGATACAACCACGATCGGATGATAAGAGCAAATCATTTGTGACTCTAATGAGAGCAGTCTCGGTACTATGGTATGGTCTAAATCCTGACTGAAAATCCTCGCAGATATCATTTCTTTCTAAAAAGGAACATAGTTGTGAAGATACTGTCTTTTCTAGTATCTTTGACAGAAGGGGTAGATTCGAGATCGGCCTGTAATTGACTAATTCTGTAGGATCAAGTTGCGTTTTTTTAACAAGCGGTTTAATCATAGCCAGCTTAAAGGTTTTTGGTACGTATCCTAGAGACAAAGATGAATTGATGATAGTAAGAAGAGGATCTGTGACCTCTGGAAGCATCTCTTTTAGTAGCTTAGTCGGTATAGGGTCTAACATACATGTTGTCAGTTTAGATGATTTAATTGAGTTTAGCGAATTCTTCCTCTCCTATAGCAATAAATGAATCGAATTTTTCCTTAAGGAGACTACAATGCGCTCCCTGATGCGATACTGTAGTAGACGGTTACATAGTTATAATTTTGTCCCTGATATTATCAATCTTATAAGTGAAGAAGTTCATAAAGTCATTACTGCTGTGTTGCTTGGAAATTTCTGGGCTTGAAGCTTTCTTTTTCGTTAGTTTAGCCACTGTTTCAAATAAATACCTAGGGTTTTGTTTATTTTCTTCTAATAGGGTTGAAAAATCAGCAGATCTAGCAGCTTTTAAGGCCTCTCTGTATGCAATCGAACTCTCTTTCCATGAAATGCGAAATACCTCTAATTTGGTTTTCTTCCAGTTGCGCTCCATTTTTCTGGCTGCTCTCTTAAGTGCCTGAGTGTGCTCGTTGTACCACGGCGTTGGACTATTTTCTTTAATCTTCTTTAAGCGCAACGGAGCAACTGTGTCTAAAGTGCTAAAAGGCTAAATGTAATTTACACGAGACTAGATAATGATCTGAGATGTCATCCCTCTGCTGCAGAATTTCAACGGCATCAACATTTATTCTGTGTGATAATATTAGATCTAGAGTATGATTACGACAATGAGTAGGTCCTGACACGTGTTGTCTAACTCCAATAGAGTTCAGAATGTCTTTAAATGCCAATCCCAATGCATCTTTTTATGTATATTAAAATCACCAACAATTTGTACTTTATCTGCAGCCAATACTAACTCTGATAGAAAGTCAGCAAATTCTTTGATAAAATCTTTATGGTGCCCTGGTGGCCTGTATACAGTAGCCAGCACAAATCTCAAACCTCATTTGTCATTTACACTATATATTTTTACATTAAGCACCAACACTTCAAAAGAAGTATATTTAAAACTAGATTTCTTAGTGATTTTGAACATTAATCTAATGAAAAGTAAAAGTAATCTTGCAGGGTGGACTCATTTAAAGTAATGTAATCGTTTAGTTTTAGCCAGGTTTCTGTTAAACACAGCACATCTAGATTTTAGTCAGTAATCATATCATTAACAATGAGTGCTTTTGAAGTAAGGGATCGAATATTCAGCAACCCAAGCTTTATCATTTGCTCATCTGTATTCTAGCTGTTTTTTATTTGTTAAACATCAATTAAATTCTTAACCTTAGATGGGTTGAAACGTTTTTTTGGATTTCCAAATTCGGGGGACAGACACAGTCTCTCTGTGATGATAGCTAGGTGAAAGAGGCTCTATGTGATGGGATTTATCTGACCTTGGTGTCGTGAGACAGCCAGCAGACGGTTGGTTAAGCCAGTCTGTCTGCTTCCTGACCTGAGCCCCAGATTGTCATGTTTTGTCATATCATGTCATCTTCATTTAAACAGCGCTTTTAACAATGTAGATTGTTCCAAAGCGGCTTTACAGAGATACTAGGATAGTTTAAAGTAACAGAGATTGTTTTGGCTTTATAGCAGTTCTTGAATAAAGTTATTGATTCACTTCGGTCGCAACGATCATTAGTTATTAACTAAATTTTCCCGACAACGCTTTATCTGTAGAGTGGTAAAGGGATCCTCCATAAGGAGAAACTAGTTGGCACTTCAGCACCCCGCTATGACATCAGGTCCAGGCGCAGGTCCTTCATCAGATCTGGATACAGCCTGGATCCGGCAGGCTGTGGGAAAACCTCGGGATAAACAAAAACACTCAAATTAGCCTAGATGCCATTCTTTTTATGATGTAACGAGTACATCAGGATTTATGGGAAGTGTTCCCGGTTCTGTCTGACCTGATCTATGCAGCCTAACATTGAATTATAGAAGTCTATAATGAACAGACACAGTCTATATTGTAGTGATAGTGTAGTTGTTGATGTGAATACAGAAACTAACCACTAAGTGTCAGTAGCATTACACTTACCTGCAGAGTATGCAGACGGAGAGTTAGTAGACCACATGGGTTGTTGTTGTTCCTGCTCGCAACCTGAAAGTGAATAAAAGATACGTTTTGTTACAAACTGTTTCTTCACTGAAATAAGAAACATTCCATCTATGTGATGATAGCTAGGTGAAAGAGGCTCTATTTGATGGGATTTATCTGACCTTGGTGACGTAAGACAGCCAGCAGATTGTCATGTTTTGTCATATCATGTTATCTTCATTTAAACAGTGCTTTTAACAATGTACAGAGTTCACTCAGCTAGTCGCATCCAAAGCAGTATCTAAAGCCCTTGCATTCTTACTATCCTCGATTAAAGTTTGGATGCGTAAATCCTGTGCTGACAGAGAAGGATATGCTAAACATGTTGCATGAGGTGCAAGTAACAGTAAGAGGAGAAGATGTCATGACTTACCGTGTTTGTTGACTGATCCTACTCACCTAAGTTGTTTGATGGACTCGTAAAAGGCGTGAGAAAAATAATTAAATAAAGTGCATGCGGAATCTCAGATGCAGTGAGAATCTCAGTGTCTCTCTCAGAAGCAGTGGGATTCTCAGAGACAGTGTCTCTCTCAGATGCAGTTTCACTTTAAAGGCAGTGTGTCTCTTAGATGCAGTGTCTCTCTTAGATGCAGTGTCTCTCTCAGATGCAGTGTCTCTCTCAGATGCAGTGTTTCTCTCAGATGGAGTGTCTCTCTCAGATGCAGTGTTTCTCTCAGATGGAGTGTTTCTCTCAGTCGCAGATGCAGTAGGAGAGGTAGTGTCACTCTCAGAGGCGGTGGACCTGGTCCAACACTGCAACACTGGAAAAAACACTGGCAAGAGAAGGCAGAATCTATTTATTTGTATCAGTATAATGGTTACTGGGATTAAAGAGGTTCATACTTAGTTGATTGCTATGTTGGGAAAAATAGTAATTCAGTTTATCTTTAAATGACAAGATTGCCCTTTCATCATTAAATCATAAACCAGAAATTAGTGGTGGGTTCAAGTCCACCTAGTCGAGTCCTAGTCAATCAAGTTTGAGTCAAGTCTGAGTAAAAGAGAGTCCAAATACAACTAAATACTACTATATGTCATAAAGTCAGTCAATATCTTAGACTTGATTTAATCTTAAAAGCTTGGAAAAGTAATGTCAATTTAAATGTAGCAAAAATTAACATATATTGCATCTAATTGCCTTTTTGATTTTACATAATTTCCTGCTGAACAAATTCAAAGTTACCATGTAAGGGAAATTATGACTTTTGTGACAAATTCAGATTTTTACGTGGCTGAAAACATGGCTATGAGGAATAGACTTGCAGTCTTTACAATAGGATGCAGAGTGTATAAAGGTCATAGATCACATAGCTTTCAAAACTCACAACTTTCAAAACTGTTTTATGGGGCTTTTGTCTAGCAACATTTTTTTGGGAAAGATGTTTTGTCTTCTGAACAATCCATGGATCACGCTTTACTTTTATCCCTATACAGCCTCATTTTAATCCCTGTCAAAAATTAATATGAATTTAGGCCTATTTATGTTTAACAAATCACATTATTGATAGATTGTATGGATCTATGCTTTCAAATGGATTTTTAGGGCCCGAGCACCGATGGTGAGAGGACCCTATTGTTTTTGCTCCGTTTATTCTTCTTCTTCTTCTCCAAAGTGAATCGCTTTTTAGAGGGCCTTAACATGCTCAAAAACTCATGAAACTTTGCACACGCTTCAGAAGTGGTGAAAATTTACGTGTGATATGGTTTTCAAAATTGGGGGGGGCAAATTCTGTAAATTATTGCCCCCACATTTTGCCCCGGCTCTAGGTTTCACGTACAGGTATGAAATTTGGTACATACATGTAATGACCCAATACCTACAAAAAAGTCTCTTGGAGCGCAGCCCTAAACACAACAGGAAGTCAGTATTTTGAACTTCCACTCAGATTTTGTGCAGTTTTTGCCATTTCCTGATGTTGTACTTTAACAAACTCCTCCTACAGTTTTGATCTGATCCTCTTCAAATTTGGTGAGTGTAATCTTAAGGCCTTTACGAAAGGCGCCGGGTGGCGGTGGCAGGGGTGCGAGGGCCCTTTTCATCGCTGCTTGCAGCTTTAATTTTTTTTAGGACCCTTCGAATGCACATTGATCTACAGTAGAAGGGTGGCATCATCCCTTACATTTTACACGGCTACATTTACTCACATTGTAATGCAGATAATATAATTTGTAAGGAAAATTGTGCATTAAATAGGGATGTTATATCCGGGAAACTTTTACAAAAGAAACAAACAAACAAACACACACACACACAAATACATGCCTCTTTGTAGTCTCGGCGAAGCTGTTTTATCAGCAGCATCCACACACAAAAAAAACAGTTGAACATGAAAAACGTTTTTGCTCAAGTGTACTTGCCAAATGAAGACGGATTGTATGAAATGGATCAATCAAAAAAACGACCTGTTGTTTATTAACGAGCTGTAGTCACACACTGACAGAAATGTAGTTCAAGTTAACGCCATGGTTCATAAGGTGCATTGATACTGAAAGCTTATGGCGCGTCGTTTGTAAAGCGGCTCACGCTGAAAATAACAGCAACATTTTGTCACATTTAGCTTCAAACAATGTTTAAAAAACTGGTATGAATTTTTTATTCGTTATTTGACACTATAAACCATGCTATAAACACACTGACCTCCTCGAGCTTTTATTTAGGTACTTCCGGTTACCGGCATTTTGAATTTGCATATTAGTTAAATATTAGTTTCACCGGAAACATTTAGATTCAACATTTAGATTTAGATTTAACATTTAGATTTAACATTTAGATTTAATATTTAGATTTATATTTAACATTTAGATTTAACATTTAGATTTAGATTTAACATTTAGATTTAGCATTTAGATTTAACATTTAGGTGTAACATTTAATATTTAGATTTAACTATTTAAAATATCTCTAAGTTGACAAATATTGTTGTAAATGTGGTAAAAAGTGACCGTCAAAAATACATACCAGTTTTTTAAACATTGTTTGAAGCTAAATGTGACAATGTTGCTGTTATTTTCAGCGTGAGACGCTTCACAAACGGCGCCCCATAAAAGCTGGCTGCATGGCGAGCGCGAGATGCGGCAGTGCACAGATCGTGACGCACGTCTCTATAATGAGATTGTGAAGTAAATGGGAGCGGGAATTCACCGCATTATGAACTCGTCACGCAATACTACGTGGGAACGGATTGCGAAAGCGTGGGCACGGTTTATGAATTTGTGCCAGATTGCAAAAACTGAAGGCACGGTTAACAAGTCTGAGAGCGCGGATTAGAAACTCGTGGGTACAGTTTATTAATCCGTGGGTACGATTTGTAAAACCGAGGGAACAGTTTGAGAATTCGTTACTGTTTATAAACTGAGCGAACGGATTGCAAAACCGTCGCCACGGATGTTTTTTTTTACTCACACAGGTGACTTCCCTGGCTCCGTATTCTCCCTTAATGCTGACTTCTGTTGACTTGGGACAAGGAAACGACGCATTTTAAAGTTAATACTCGCACACACAATTACAGTAATTTTTTCTTCGTGTGTCGCGCCTCCCCTGTGGCTCTTTGGCTTCTAAAGCATCGATATCTGTGGAGACACAAAAGTGTCAAGAAAAGGGTATACGCAATGACATTGAGATGGCAGATCACTCGTATACCAACGAGAAAGATATTCAGCGTATGCCAGATATGGATTTTGACACGCCAGGAAAACCTTGTTCCAAAAAAAAGAAAGACGAGCCGTCGCTTCTTGAGATGCACGAGAATATTGTAACTCTCTTATCCAAGAAAATTAATGAAGGTTTGGGGCACCTGAAGAATCTGATTCGAGAAAATACGCTCAGCATTGGAACCCTGAAAAAGTCAATTGACTTTGCGCTGAATGAAGTTAAAGATTTGAAAGACGAAATGAAAGCAGTGAAAGAAATCACTAAATCGCACAAGCAGAAAGTTGCTGAGCTTGAACGAAAAGTCAATGAAGCAGAAAGATATCGGCGGAGATGGAACTTGAGGCTGCACGGTGTTCCTTAGTAAACGGATGAAGATCTCAAGCATCTGGTGATTGGAATCTGCGGTTCGGTTGCCCCAGAACTAAAGGAGAGATGCCAAGTTGATGTGGACATTGTTCATAGACTGGGTTGGAAAGAACAGGGCAGAAGCCCAAGAGCAATGATAATTCAGTTCATGAACAGGTCTACTCGAGATCTACTTTGGAAAAGAGCGAAGAACTGTGAATTCCTTCAAGCACAGCGTTTACAGAGGACTTGACTGCGCTGGACGTGGAGAGGCGAAAACTCCTGTGGCCCATGGTAAAAGATGCCAGAGAGAAAGGTTGTAAAGCTTATTTTGTGGGGAGTAGAGCCTTTAATGATGGCGTTACAATTTTCCCCAAATAAAGGTTTGGTTCTGATGGTCTCTGACCTAATAATTCTAAGTGAGGATTTGTGGGTTGAAAGAGAATGATCGAGGGGGAGTAAGTAAGAAAAATAAATAAATAAATAACCTCCCAGGCTAAATTGTAAACTAATAAGGAATATGCACCCTTTGAGTTACATATACCTTAGCTCCAGAGGTGTAGTGGAAAAAAAAGAGGTGGGTAAACTATAAATTCTGGTGGACCACGACGTGGTCACCCGGTAAGGTGGGCCACTGCCTACAGGTGTATGTGTATCCTTATGACATCGCTATAGGCTATCATTTGATGGTACTACCAAGGGTATCACTGGTTGTTCCCTCATCATAGGTCACACAATCACTATTCAATTCATACATTAATCTAAGTTCTTGTTAAAGAAACTCAAGGAGGAATAAACTGACTTTGTCGCTTTTCAGTCCAAATGTGTAGTTGGCATCTTCTCTCGGTCTCTCCTCTCTCTGTTCCTTCGTCCTCAGCTTCTCCTTCGTCCTCAGCTTCTCCTCTCTCGGTCTCTCCTCTCTCTGTTCCTTTGTCCTCAGCTTCTCCTTCGTCCTCAGCTTCTCCTCTCTCGGTCTCTCCTCTCTCTGTTCCTTCGTCCTCAGCTTCTCCTTCGTCCTCAGCTTCTCTTTCGTCCTCAGCTTCTCCTTCATCCTCAGCTTCTCCTTCATCCTCAGCTTCTCCTTCGTCCTCAGCTTCTCCTCTCTCGGTCTCTCCTCTCTCTGTTCCTTCGTCCTCAGCTTCTCCTTCGTCCTCAGCTTCTCCTTCGTCCTCAGCTTCTCCTCCGTCCTCAGCTTCTCCTCCGTCCTCAGCTTCTCCTCTCTCTGTTCCTTCGTCCTCAGCTTCTCCTTCGTCCTCAGCTTCTCCTTCGTCCTCAGCTTCTCCTTCGTCCTCACCTTCGTCCTCAGCTTCTCCTTCGTCCTCAGCTTCTCCTTCGTCCTCAGCTTCTCCTTCGTCCTCAGCTTCTCCTCTCTCGGTCTCTCCTCTCTCTGTTCCTTCGTCCTCAGCTTCTCCTTCGTCCTCAGCTTCTCCTTCGTCCTCAGCTTCTCCTTCGTCCTCAGCTTCTCCTTCGTCCTCAGCTTCTATTAAAATGGAGAAAAGACAGCTTAGCACACCACATCCTGTCAAGTAGCTGGTCACATTATAAGGCCTATAGACTAACCTTTTCAGACAAACCATTAAAATAAATTATTTAGTATAAAAAAAGAAAAAAAAGAAAATATTTGTAGATCAAAAATTGAAGGAGGATTGAATGCTTTGGATTTTAAGACCTCTAATATGATATTTAAAATAAAATGGCTCCAAATTATTTAAAAAATAAAGTATATGGTATACAGTACCCAATTTTATATTTCAAAAAGTAGGTGGTATAGAATTTATACTGAAACGTGATTATGATGTTAACAAAATACCCATTAAACTTGCAAGTTTCCACAAACAAGCATTACTCTCATAGACTCTTATGTATAGTCATAATTTTCCCCCCATAAATGTAACAACAACAACAGGGTTAGAAACAAATCAATATTTTTGGAGAATTGGTTTGAAAAGGGAATTATTTGGGTTAAACAGCTGATCAAAAAGGATGGTGTTTTAGATTTAATTGTTATAATTACTATATTCATAAAGTCAAATGGAATGGAAAAATACCACATTTTGAACATTATAAAATTGATGTTAAAATATATTTAGAAACAATATCCAAAAGTAAAAACCTAAAAGCTAGGAAAACTACACAGCTCTTTGACAGATACAGATGTTTTCTGTAAAATGCCTTTCTTTTTTCTTCTTCTTCTTTACCAATGACATGTGTAGGCCTACTCTTGTATGTAAATTATGTTTTGTTCTTGTTAAAATGCAATAAAAAACCAAAAACAAACATCAGATGTGTGAAAGTATTTCATCAAGGGTTATAAAAATCTCTATATCCCAATTCTGTAAGGGGCCGTTCACATATCGCGTCTAAAAATGCTCTCCTTCTTTCCACAAGTGCTTGCGCTCCCATGGCGTCTTTTGTTGCTGTGCAATGAACTGCGCTCTCCATGATGACGAGGAAGTATCAGCAAAGGATTAATGATTTCTAGCCCTTGCATTAGTTTTACTACTAGATATACACTGCTCAAAAAAATAAAGGGAACACTTTTTAATCAGAGAATAGCATCAAGTCAGTTAAACTCCTGGGATATTGATCTGGTCAGTTAAGTAACAGAGGGGGTTGGTAATCAGTTTCAACTGCTTTAGTGTTAATGAAATTAACAGCAGGTTCACTAGATGGGCAACAGTGAGACAACCCCCAAAACAGGAATGGTTTTACAGGTGGAGGCCACTGACATTTTTTCCCTACTCATCTTTTCAGACTGTTTTTCACCAGTTTTGCATTTGGCTAGGGTCAGTGTCACTACTGGTAGCATGAGGCGATACCTGGACCCTACAGAGATTGCGCAGGCAGTCCAGCTCCTTCAGGATGGCTCATCAATACGTGCCATTGCCAGAAGGTTTGCTGTGTCTCCCAGCACAGTCTCAAGAGCATGGAGGAGATTCCAGGAAGACAGACAGCTACTCTAGGAGAGCTGGACAGGGCCGTAGAAGGTCCTTAACCCATCAGCAGGACCGGTATCTGCTCCTTTGTGCGAGGAGGAACATGATGAGCACTGCCAGAACCCTACAAAATGACCTCCAGCAGGCCACTGGTGTGAATGTCTCTGACCAAACAATCAGAAACAGACTTCATGAGGGTGGCCTGAGGGCCCGACGTCTTCTAGTGGGCCCTGTGCTCACTGCCCAGCACCAGGGAGCTCGATTGGCATTTCCCATTGAACACCAGAATTGGCAGGTCCGCCACTGGTGCCCTGTGGTTTTCACAAATGAGAGCAGGTTCACCCTGAGCACGTGACAGACAGGAAAGGGTCTGGAGAAGCCGTGGAGAATGTTATGCTGCCTGTAACATCGTTCAGCATGACCGGTTTGGTGGTGGGTCAGTGAGGGTCTGGGGAGGCATATCCATGGAGGGACGCACAGACCTCTGCAGGCTAGACAATGGCACCCTGACTGCCATTAGGTATCGGGATGAAATCCTTGGATCCATTGTCAGACCCTATGCTGGTGCAGTGGGTCCTGGGTTCCTCCTGGTGCACAACAATGCCCGGCCTCATGTGGCGAGAGCATGCAGGCAGTTCCTCGAGGATGAAGGAATGATACCATTGAAGGGCCACCACGCTCACCTGACCTACATCCAATAGAACACCACTGGGACATTGTGTTTCGGTCCATCTGACATCACCTGGTTGCACCTCAGACTGTCCAGGAGCTCAGTGATGCGCTGGTCCAAATCTGGGAGGAAATACCCCAGGACACCATCCGTCATCTCAGTAGGAGCATGTCCCGACGTTGTCAGGCATGCATACAAGCACGTGGGGGCCATACAAACTACTGAGAACCATTTTGAGTTGCTGCAATGCAATTTCAGCAAAATTGACAAGCCTGCTGCATCATTTTTTCACTTAGATTTCCGGGGTGTCTTTGAATTCAATCCTCTGTAGGTTGATTATTTTCATTTCCATCAAACGATGTGGCATCCTTTCGTTCATAACACATTACCCAGTCCATATTAGTATAGATATCCAGCATGATATTTTTCCCCATTGAGATCTGATGTGTTTTCAAAGTGTTCCTTTAATTTTTTTGAGCAGTGTATTTATGGAGATGAGTAATAAAAACCCGCCCTGTCCAGCTATGATCAGCTGTTCGGCCTGAGTAACTCGAGTACTGTTTTGATAAGAAATCGACTTGCAGAAATCAGAAGTCGTGCAACCCCTACTATATACACAAGACACACCTGCATAAACCATATTTCCATGTTTACCTCAGTAAAACGCTATAGTAATAATCATTATTTAAATGATATCAATAAAAATAAAGAAAAGAAAAACTAGAACTAGAAAATTAAGTATTTCTCGATACCTTCCAGAGCTGGGCTTGTCCTCAACAGAGCATCTTCGTCCTTATCAAGATTGACTGCAAGGCCTAGATAAAAAAGAATAAATAAATACAAATATATAAATTGTGAACTCATCAAAACACATTCAATGGAGATAATAACTACCTAAATAATTATTTACTTTATTTGCTTGAATATATGCTCAAATGGACAAAGGCACGGCGCCAGGATTCCAGTTTATATGGTTTAAGTCAGTTATTTCTATCTTCTGCTGTAGTGTGTCAGTAGGACACTCAAGACTGAACGCATCGCTGTTTATAATTGGAGTTCATGAGACTGGTTTATGTGAGAATTGTGGGGAGAAAGAAACAGTGGAGCATGTGATATATGATTGTAAAAGGTATGATGAGGAAAGAAAGGAATTGATATATTTAAACGAAAGAGGGAAGGTTAATAAGGATTTGGCATATTTGTTAGGTTATGATTTTAATAGAGATAGAGTAGGATACAGAATACTAATAGAAAAAATATATACTACTGGATTAAGTGAAAGGATTTAATATAGAATAAGGATGCTTTGGTCTATTCCAGATTTAAGGGTCCAGTCTGGAGGAGTTGAACACGCAGCACCAGGTGGGCTGTGGGAGATGGAATGGGATGGAGCATCAAATAATTATATATATGTATGGATATGTGAGAGAGGCAAGAAAGAGAGAGAGAGAGAGAGAGAGAAAACTGAAAAACTGATCATAAGAAATCGTGTCATAATTATAATATTTTGAGAGTTTACTTATGTAATTGTTGCATTAGGCTATGAATTAATAGCCTAAACATTTATTGATAAGAACTATTTCATGTCTTTTCATTTACAGTAGCATGAACCGCGACTAGTCGAGTAACTCAAGTTCTGTTTTGATAAGAAATCGACTTGCAGAAATCAGTAGTCGTGCAACCCCTACTATATACACAAGACACACCTGCATTAACCATATTTCCATATTTACCTCAGTAAAACACTATAGTAATAATCAGTATTTAAATGATATCAATAAAAATAAAGAAAAGAAAAACTAGAACATTAAGTATTAAGTAAAGTATTAGTACTAGAACATTAAGAAAATTAAGTATTTCTCGATACCTTTCAGAGCTGGGCTTGTCCTGAACAGAGCATCTGGCTCCTCATCAAGAATGACTGCAAGGCCTAGATACATAAAAAAAGAATAAATAAATAAATACATACAAATATATAAATTGTGAACTCATCAAAACACATTCAGGTGGAGGTAATTACTGCCTAAATAATTATTTACTTTATTTTCTTGAATATATGCTCAGATGGACACAGGCACGGTGCCAGGATTCCAGTTTTGGATGGGCCAGACCAATTGTGGGTGGGCCTTACATTAAAAACATTATCCAATCACTGTTTAACTACTGTTATATTATCTGTGCGTATACATAGACCTAATATAGATTGTAATAGCTTGCTCTTTGAATATTTTGTTGCATTGCAAAACCTCACAACACCCACCCCTGTCGGTGATTGGTTGGAACACTATTTATTTTGGTATTGAGTGGTTGGTGAAAACAGCTGTTTTTGTGTGCAGATCTCAGAGCCTAGGCTGCCTACAGAGACGCGGTTTTGACGGCCTGCTTATGGGGCGGGCAGCTAGCGGATCGTTAGGAAAGATGAATGTGATCATTTATGTTTGGGCCTTTTTTGGGCCTGAAATCGCTGATACAACCTTTAATGTTATTCAAAGTTGGATCTCAAAAAGCCAAGCAAGACAAATTAGATGAACTTAAAATTATTAAAAGTATTGTCTGTCTCTCCTGCATCCCCTTTGAAAATGTATCAGTTGTCCAGAAATTAGAAATGGCTGAACTTCAGAACTCATTAGATAACTTGTATATGTAAAGCAAAGGGTGCTTTTGTTCATTCAAGAAGGAGATGGATGGAAGAGGGAGAAAAAATTCTATAAACAGTCTTAACACAAATGGAGTGGTTTTAAAAAATCATAAAGACATTTCTAAGTATTGTGAAGAATTTTATAAAAATCTTTATCGTTCTAGACACTGTCAACAAAATTTTTATTTATTTTTTAATTCTCTTGACTCAGACCATATTTCAAAAATTGATGAAATTGGCAAAAGTCTGTGCGAATCTCCTATTCAAATGAAAGATATTTCTGAGGCGATCGACAAGCTGAAACTTAATAAATCTCCTGGAAATGATGGTTTGACCAGAGAGTTCTATAAGAAATTCTCAAATTTTCCTTCTCCAAGTATATTTAAAGCCTGCATAAGGGAACTCTCCCAAGCTCTATGACTCAGGGTGTTATAAATTTAACCCCTAAGCCTCAAAAGGACCCTGCTCAACTTGAAAATTGGCGACCTATATTAAATATTAAGCTTATTAAATAATGATTACAAAATACTAGCCTAAAAAAAATTAAATGTGTTTTAGATAATATAATTGATGACTTTCAGTCAGGTTTCATGAAAGACAGACTTATTTCAAATAATATTAGGCTTGTTCTTGATATTTTAGATTACTCTGATCTGATCCCTCATGACGGTTTCTTGTTTTTTCTTGATTTTTATAAAGCTTTTGATTCTGTTGAGTTTCCTTTTATTCTTAAATCTTTGAATGTTTTTGGTTTTGGCCCCAACTTTATCAATGCAATTCAAACTTTGTACAATAACGCCAATGCTTCAATCAGTGGCGCCTCCAGAAATTGTTCATAGGGGTGGCCAGATGGGGACACTTAAAATCTTGGGGTGGCACACCAAAACTATAAACCATAATTTCAGAATTTTATTCTACTGTTGTAGTAAACCAGCCTGTAGAAAACTATCAGAAAGACTTAAGGAAACTCCTACTGATATACTTTGGTTTATTGTGTTATATTTAATGTTACTAATGATATAATGTGCATAGAAAAATAACAGTACAGTTAACATTTTGAGTTGTACAACAATTTTGTTTCATTTTGCAATTATATTTGGCATAAGGTGTACATTTATTGCAAACAAAACAGTTACTGGGGAAAAGCAGATACTGGCAGATACAAATATATTATATTTATATATTAATGTCAAGAATTCAGGAGTGTATATATTTATATAGCCTACACTACAAAGAAATAATATACAATTAAATCATGCTTATTTTAAATGTATTGAGCAGCCTAGGTATAAAAAATATAGGCTTTTAATAATCTTTCAGTGCGCAAAACCATGATAATATGAAACGCTTCAAAACAGAGCGCACAAAGCGCGTATGCAGAATGATGTGCTCAAAGCAACATGGACTCACAGCGCTGACAAGTGCGCATTTAAAAGTTCACGGCACAAAGCGAAGAAATGTCGAGCACACAAATCCTAGTGCGGGGGTACTCAATAGGCGGACCGCGGTCCGGATCCGGACCCAGACGCAATACAATTTGGACCGAAACCAAAATCAACATTATAATTTAGTCATGATCCAAGCGAGTTTTCATTGCGTGATTTCACGCCTATATTGTTTTCCTACTAACGTTAGATGTGGTTTATCTATCTTCTGTGTCCAATCCAAAGACACAATCAGGACTCAGCGCTGTAATAACTGAAATCACCATGACAACTCACTCACTCAACGCTGGCCGCAACGTCTGTGGGTCACGCAGGTTGTGTGTGTCATTCACAACAGCGCTAATCCATCTGCTAACGGTAGCCTGTTAACCTGTTTCCTTGCTAGTGAAAATCATGGCGTGCTCAAAACCTGACAAGAAGAGAAAAGTCGATTCTGAAAATCGCGAATTTAAGACAGAGTGGACTGACAGTTATGCATTTGTGCTGCCGGTGGGGAGCACAAAACCAATGTGTTTAATTTGCAACGAGACGGTTGCCGTTGTCAAGAGTGGTAACGTGAAACGTCATTATGACTCAAAGCATGGACACTTTGACCACAATTACCCCCAAAAATCTGAGGTAAGGGCCAGAAAAATCAAACAACTGCAATCATCATACCAAGCAACATGCAATGTAATAGTTAGATCAGCCACCCAACAAGAGCGTGCAACTGAAGCCTCATTAAGAGTGGCATGGGTCTTAGGAAAGCATAAGAAACCATTCTCTGACTCAGAGATTGTGAAGGAATGCATGAATGAAATAGCAATTGCCCTGTTTGAGGGAACTCAAAAAGATGACATAATACAAAAAATAAACCAAATATCTTTGTCTGACTCCACTGCTGTAAAGCGAACTGAAGTCCTTGCTGATGATTTGCTTGACCAAATGAAGTCTGCAATAAAAAAGGCTAAATGCATTTCAGTGGCTTTGGATGAATCCACAGACAACACAGACAACGCACAGCTTCTGGTGTTTGTCAGATTTTTTGATGAAGAGAAGGGAGAATTCTGTGAAGATGTGTTAGGCCTCACAGCCCTCCATGGACACACAAGAGGGGATGATATTTATGAAGCACTGATGCAGATGTTGAGAGACAGAGAGATAGATCTGAAGCATGTTATTTCCATTGCTACTGATGGAGCTCCATGTATGACTGGAAGAGAGAGGGGATTAGTGGCACGCTTGAGAGCTCATCACCCTGACCTCATTGCATATCATTGCATAATCCATCAGATGGTTTTGTGTGCCAGTCTTGGAGAAAAGTATGCAGAGGTCATGACAACAGTAATGAGACTTGTGAACTTTTTGAGGGCATCATCTGCTCTGCAGCATCGCTTGTTGCGCTCATTCCTAACAGAGGTGAATGCAGAATTTGATGATTTGCTCCTCCACAACAATGTCCGGTGGCTTAGTAAAGGCAAGGTACTGGAGCGCTTTTGGACATTACGGAAAGATTTGGAAACCTTTCTGTTGGATCAGAAGAGTGCAAAAGCAAAACAATTTGTGGAATTCATGCAGAATGAAGAAAAAATGGAAATTGTTGCATTTCTATCTGACATCACCTCCCATCTCAATGATCTGAACATGAAGCTCCAGGGCAAAAATAACACAGTGTGTAACCTCACATCAGCTGTCTGTGCCTTTCAGAAGAAACTGGAGCTGTTCAAGTGTGACTTACAGCAGGACCTGCTTCACTTCCCAAAGCTTTTGAATCAAACAGCAGGAAAACATCATCATCACAATCATGCTGAATTCCTCGACAAGCTGATTGAAAATTTCCAAACTCGCTTTGGAGATTTCCCTGTGGGAAAACAAGTCTTACTATGCATGGAAAATCCATTCCTTGTCAAAAACATTGCAGAATTTTCAACTGAAGCCCTGAAAATCTGCCCATGGGCTAGTGCTGCTTCTCTTCAATCAGAGCTAATTGAGCTTCAGGAAAACCTTGCACTGCAGGAGTCTCTCTGTGACCCTACCACCTTCTGGACTAAGATGGTCCCTGCAGCAGGTGTTCCTTCCTTGCAGAAGATGGCCCTTCAAATTCTCACCATGTTTCCCTCAACATACTGTTGTGAGTCTGCCTTTTCAACCATGAATATGGTGAAAAACAAATACAGAAGCACCCTCAGTAATGAACACTTACATCAGTGCCTCCGCCTGGCCCTCACACCTTTTATGCCCAAGTTTAAAGAACTGGTGGCACAAAAAAGGTGTCACTTTTCACACTAATAAGGCCAGACCACATCACCTTTTGTATATAGTTTGAACGTTTTGGGGGATTTACCACCTTTTTTGTTGGAGTTCTGTTTTTGGATTTTGAACCATCACTGTTCCGGACCCTGGACGTAAGGAAAATTTGGCAAGTGGACCTTTTAGGTTTCTAATTGAGTACCCCTGTCCTAGTGTATATCTGTCCAACAGTTTATTGATCATTTGTTTCACAGTTTTAAATTCCAGTTATTGTGCGTTTGATGCCGATTCATAGTCCTTGTGATGTGTGTGATCTAACAAGCCCACGGTAGTGAGTCGTTTAAAAACAGCAACAAACTCCAACAAAATAATGTCGTTTTATGCAAATCCACAGCCTTTTATCTACAGATAATGCATTATAATGTGAATATATCATATTGGAGAGAGTTTTACCGTGCATCCAACCGGACGAGGCGCGCGCGCTGTTTGAATACTGAGCGGAGAATGATTGACAGCCGCAGAGGAGGGAAAACGAGTTTCCGTAAACTTTAATGATGTAAATAGACTTCTGTCCCTCACATTAAGCTATGAAATAGGCTTCAGATGACTTTGTCACCCAAACTGACGTGAAAAAAGCGGGAGGCGCCGAAAAGCGCTCTGTTTGCATCCCTGCTTGCCAAAACGTGTCAAAGACACATCAAAAAGCTGCTGTAACAGAATACTGCAACCATTTGGCACACAAAAAGCACATGTCACGACCTATTTTTTACAGTCTATGGCAGTGGCGGCTGGTGAAAAAAATCTTAGGTGGGGCTGTCATATTCAGCCGGTTTCAATAGTCTGGTAACCATGGGAGTATTAGGCCTACTTTCTGCCCTTGGTAGCCTATGTGTATTGTGCTTTGATGTTTATTTTGTTCTATTCCTTAACCCAGTCCCAGTGGTTCTCAAACTTTTTAGAGTTGTACCCCAAGAGGCTTTAATATCCTTCTGCATCCCCACTCTTCAGTCACACCTTTTTCAGCAAGGGACAATATTTGCCCCCTTAAATCCATTTTTTCAAGTGCATTTTTACCTTCACAAATACCTTTATAAAATAAATAATGCTTTGAATAAAATAAAAAAAGTTAAATAGATAAATATGCAGTGATGGTAAAAACGAAGTGATGCTTTTAAATATTAAATTAAAACCGCCAGAAGGTGATGAGTCATCGAGTCATTCATTCAGTAACGAAGCAAGTGGCTGTATTTATGAATTAATCATTGAATCATTGACTCTAAAGATTCGTTCACAAACACTGCTGTGTGCTGCAGTTCTGCTGTGGCTTTCGTTGGAGATATTCATTTATTGTAAAAATACTGACAACTGTGTTGAAAATGAACATCACTTAATATTAATATTTCGTTTGTTGAACTGTTGTATAAAATCAATGTCACATTCGCAATCGTGTGGATCTTCATATAATGTGATCAACATAAAACACAGGAACTCACTCACACAGGGTATGTCTTTGTATCGAAGAGAGTTTGAATTATATCGATCTCCATCCTCAGCCGGTGTCTATATTTGTTCTTCATGCTAGTAAGTGCTAACTTAAATCCCTACTTTTACAAAGGTAACGTACATTGTCGAGAACGGCAGTATAGCGCGATTTGCTGAGGCAGCAATCTGTACGAGACCTGTCATAGCCTATACAAAGTTTTGACCGCAAAAGATGAGGTAATTTGATCGTATGTCATGTATTTACAGCATTTAACCTGAGAGAAATGCATGCTCAGTTTAAATCTTATTTTAAGATGAGGTAGTATTAACGTTAAAGGAACGGCAAAATTCAGCATTTTGTTCCCGCACCACCTTCTGTCACCTCACGGTTTGAGAACCACTGCCTTTACATATCTTTGTAAAACGAATAATAATAATAATATTACAAATAATTATTAGTATTAACCACCCAAACACAATTTAACACAAACTGCATGATACCAGTGCTCTGTGAAAGTAATTATTTAATGCCATATTACAAGACTGAAGCATTCTTACACAAAAACAAACAAATTGCACAAACTTTCCATTTGCATTTGAAATTTAACTCAAAAAGTTTAGTTACTTTCTCAGACAGGTCCCTCACTTCGGTAACTGTCCATGTTGGATCGGTCCCTGTTGTTTTAAAAAGTAATCACGGAAAGCAAAACAAGGCATTAGCATGACCGCATCCAGCTAGCCAGGCCGATAGACCGCAGTCTGATGGAGATAGGCGCCGCGCGCGGGCACGCGCAGCTTGGGGCGCTAACAGAAGCGCCCATAGCTGACTAGATTTGAGCTCGCTGATTGGCTACAGTTTATGTCAAACATGTATATCTTAAATCAGCAATTGGCTAAGCTGCTCCACAGACCCGCCTCTCTGGGGCGATTTCTCCAGCGCCCCAGAGCTGATGAGACGTGCACGCAGGTGGAGGAGACGTGTTGAAAAAGCTGACATTTTTCATTTCTACCATATTTTTCACATATACTGGGTGTATTTAATATCTTAAACACACAAATACTGTCAATTTGTATGTATGATTTACGTATGTGTTTACTTATTTATTTAATGAGTGTGGCTCATAAACTGTGGTCTGGCTCATGGGGGGGGCGGCGCCCTAGCGCCCTCTATTGGCCAGCCGCCCCTGGTCTATGGTCACGACACATAATTCCCCGTCTTCTTTTACTAAATATTCAGAAATGCCGGAATATTCAGAAATGCCACTCACATGTTCTGATCAGAACAAACCTATGGACAGATCAGTTGATACAATAAAAATGTGCTCACCTTGATTTTTTGTGAAATCTAACCCCAGTTTTCTCTTGGTTGTCTTACTGATCATTTTGTCTTGTTTGGTGCCCTCCGACTGCATTGTATCGTTCGACCTGGTAAACCAGAATCGTAAAAACAGCAGACCAATGGTGAACAGCATGGCTTGGCGTTTGTTGAAAAACAGCTGAATCTTCTAGACTTAGTCTTGTACACAATATTGCAGATTGAAAGTATCAGACTATTATTTATAAAAGAATATACAGTCGAGCAGATTAAAACGTGTAGTATGAATACAGTTGTCAAGCAGAACTAACTTGTAAACAGACAAACTTGAGTAGTTAGTCACATTCCAAGTGATGTCACAGACAGTGAATTCCCAGTGTGCATTTTATAAAGCTGTGCTGCTGCTGACATTCTTTAATAGTAGATATATATGAAGAGTTCAGATGCAAAAGCCTCTAAATGCCATCTGCAATTTTCTTCTATAATGATCATTTTTATCAAGCTTGTATATTTAAATTCAATAATTTCACTTAAATGGCAATGAAGTATTAATTGTCATTTAAGTGAAATTACTGAACTTTTCAGAAAATTAGAAAATTTCAGATGGCACTATATATATATATATATATATATATATATATAATAAAAATAAAATAACTTTTTGTAATATGAATTGCAGATTATCAATATATTATTATTAATAACTACATAATTATACATCAAGGCAATTTTCCACTATGGTGGACAATAAAGACATATAATAATAATAATAATAATAATAATAATATATATATACAGCAAAAATCAGAGTGTTCAATGTATTCTATAGGAGTATATATAGGTCCAAGAGTTCAGTGTTCAGTGAACACTGTACAAAGTGTAAAATATATACTCTCAAAATAGCGTTACATTTGAACACCTGGAGAGTTTAAATGTACTCTTATAACTAGCACTTTTTGACACCGTTTCAGTGCTTTTGAACACCTGCAGTGTAAACCTAGTAAACCATCAGTGAGTGAAAAATACTCCAAGTCAGTGCTTTTTATGTCTGTTTTATTTAACAATGTTCATGGATGTTCAAAAACCACAAACTCATACAAACACATGTACATGAACCACATATTGATAATCTTTATCAAAACCATAAGTAGTTTGCAGATCAAACGGCTTAAAGAAGTGCAATTTATCAACTTTAAGCATGGAAACATTCTGATCATTTCCCTGTATCACATGAAAGGAATGAAAATGCTCTGCAAAACGAAGTGTCTGAAAGTCCTCTGTTACAAGAAAATATTCTCGATTAAATGCAATGATGTCTTTTATCTGACTAAATACAGGCAAATCGTCCTCTTTGTTCATGCAAACTAAAAGGCCTGGACGATACTCAGTTCCAAAACAAGTGATCCAAGAAGTCAGATCAACTTCACAGTCTAAGTCAACCTGCAGTTCTTCTGCAATCATCTCACCATGTGGCAAGTCAATGAGCTGAACAGTTTTTACTGGCCCAAATGGCATTGATTCCCAATGGTATGCTATAGCCATCTGATGTTTTTGGGCCAATGACTTTGTTATATTCTTGAAATTTCTGATTGTGTTCTTGAAAAATCTATGTTTGGCTTCAAATCTCATTGACCAAACATGTAGAATTGGACCTATTTTGCGAATGACTCTGGGATAATGAATCATGAAGTGATGTTTAGGGATCATTCTGCGATGTGGGTAAAACTCTTTGAAAAGTTGATGATGGTCAACAATGAGATGCTTCAGACATACTGTCATTCCATCAGTAACAAATTGTTTTTCTGTTTAGACTTCATGAAATAGCCTGTAATACATATTAAATACAAATATGTTGAGAAACATGTCTTTTAAGATATCATTCATCAATCACTGTAAATGAACATGAGGCTCATAGTGTGACAACATTGTGGCGTCGACGTTTTTTCCCCCTAATAACTGAAAATGTTCAATACATTTGTAGTCAAGACTGTAATATTTGAGTATGTGCATAAACTGACTTCATTGGGATATTCACTGAAGTAAAGAGAGTCTAGCCCTAGTCTTCAGGATATGGGAAATAGTGAGATTAACCATTTTGAAATATACTTTATTGTCTCTGATAGGGAAATGTGTAATGGACTCGATAGCCAGCATTTCGACAGAACCTGATACATTAAAAATTACACAGAATATTCATACCCATAAACATAAGAATATACGTCGCTAATCATCTGATAACACTTTCTAGTACATTAGTCTTCTCCACTTTAGTCTAGTACATCTTACTGTATTTACTAGTTGCCATATCAACACTATATAGAGAACAAAAATGTGCCAAAATGTCAAAATCTTTGGAAGATATCACTGAACATTTATTTGACCATAACACAAGTTCATTTCTTATTTACATTTTTCATCTCTGTTTTTGTTTATTTAAATTTAGAGAAATCTGATATTATTTTAACTTTATATCTGTTATTTAACAGTTGATATGATTCTTTAATGCTTCGCTAACTAGCAGAAACACTCGCAGGGTTTAAACCCCAGTTGCTCAGGCGGGGCATGTTGTCACACTGCGTTACAATGACTATTAGAACTATGATATTCTATTCTATACTTTTATGAATTCTATAGAGAAAACATGAGAAAAATGTGAATAAAGACTCAGAGTCAATGTTCAGAAATGATTAATTATTATTATGTTTTGAACTATGTTGTATAGCTATGTTTTCGGGTGTGCTCGTTGTCAAAATTATTTTATTTTCAATTATTATTTTTTAAAAAAGACATTATTTTATATGAAAAGGTTAATCATATTTTATTGACAAAATATTTTAGTTTATCTTGTTTTTTTATTTTTTTATTAGATCAAATAATATTTGAATCTGTCATATGGCCATGTTACAATGAACCCCTCATATGGGGCATGTTGTCACATTTCACTTCCATTCTTTCAGGGTAAATCAAGAAAAGCTGTATTAATAAAACAAAACCACATAATTGTACTAGACGCGGGAAATTAATGTGGGAAAAATAAATACTCTGAGTCTGAACCCTAAGTAGGTTTACATAAGAGAAAGTCAAAAAGTGTTAGGTTGTGTGTAACATTCTTTTGAAAAAATATGAGGAAAGTGACAATGTTTTTTTATAAATATATTTTCACGTCTTTCGTTACACTGAACCTGTGTGTGATGCGCCATCGTGTGGTGAACATGGAAACTACAGGGAAGTTTATCAAGACATAATGGCATATACATCTAAAGTGATCTTTAGAAATAGCCTACATATAATCTAAAATGTTTGAAAAATATTAATTTACATAAAACAATTTAGACTATGTGAGAGATATGTTCAAAGAGAATCTGATCTTTAGGGATGTAGTGCCACTTTCAACCACGAGATGGAAGCAGCTGCTGCAGCGCACTTTATTTTCACTTTATTTCAACTTTATTCCATTTAACTTAGTTAATGACAGCAACATTAATCACATTGGTTAAGTTTTTTATACTACAAACAGTATTTTAATTTGGAACCTGAAAACTAGTGTAGCTCATATTAAATCATGTGTGTGTTAATGAGTTTGTCCACAAGGTGTCAACACTGACCCGAGCCGCTGCTTTCATTCACAGTCAGAGGAGAAACGGAGGAGACTGGAGGACAAGAACAACACGCTGCTGGAAATCTGCTGTTTCACACTGTTAGTACATTCATTGTATTAATTACCAGGTAAAATATAAATATCAAATGTTTGAATTCATCCGAATCGGAGTTTAAAAACTTTTTTTTTTTTCTTTAGTCATCATGTCTGATTTAGATTTACGCGCGTAAACTCAGCTCTGATTGGATGATCACGACACATTTGTGAAGGTTATGAATTGTGTTGAGCAAATTTTTATGTAATAAATTAATGAATCCTGATTCCTAATAGACAAGATGTAACACAATATGAGCAACTGAAGAATTTGTTATTTTAGAAATACCATATAATAAAGACATTTTGAGTTCAAGAATGTTTATTTGTTGAAGCATAAATCTCCCTAAATCTATAACTGAATCAGTCTATGATAAATATGATGTAAAAGCGACACAGAAAGCAGATAGATGAGTTAGAAACTCTTAGTGAAACACTTAAAGTTGGATAACTGAGAGGATTGTGTGATGACAGTTCACTCCTTCAGTCAGTGAAGCCATGAGATATTAAATCCTGGGATTATTCCCATCTTCCCACAGGAG
This sequence comes from Leuciscus idus, assembly GCA_021554675.1. Classification (NCBI taxonomy): domain Eukaryota; kingdom Metazoa; phylum Chordata; class Actinopteri; order Cypriniformes; family Leuciscidae; genus Leuciscus; species Leuciscus idus. The sequence goes on along the minus strand of CM038632.1, from coordinate 37,400,079 downwards.
AAACGACTGAAAGATGGAGTTTGAGGAGGAACCCTGTAGAATGAGAGATGAAGATACAGAGGAACAAACAGGTTGGTGTTTTCCTTCATTCTCTTTAATGACCGATGAGGAACATTAAGATGAAAACTCACATATATACAGGAACAATACATATAAAACTAGATTTACAGGGCTCAAAATTAACTTTCTTACTTGGTAGCAAAAAGTTGGGAGCACTAACTCTAAAACTGCTAGAAAATCAAAGCCATAAATCTAAATGTTTTCCAAATTTGATGTTGTTGTGTGTAAGATGTCTTATACCTTTTTCTTATCGCTAGGTGCCCAAAGTGCACCCTCATATCTATCTCTTCTTCTTTGTCACTCCTTGTGTCCTTGCCACCATTAGAAACATCTCCCCCTAGACCTTCTTCTATTGGTGGAACATCTCAAAACATCTTATATAACACATTTTTCTTCCAGTGCCTCCCAACACCTGCATCCCTCCTACAGGTTTTTGGGTACTTTTCCATTCTCTTATCCTTGTGACCTTGTGACCTTTTGTCCCAGAATGTATCTTCATGAATAAACCTCTCTCTATTATCTATCAATCATGGCCTATATAGACCATCCATCTTTCTTATCAATAGGCTTTCATCACAAAGGTACACTCTGGAGGAATAGTGAGAACAAACATCTCCACCCCCCTTTGACTGGAGTGGAGTAAAAGATCTCATCTTCCTGTTGGATCATCACTTTGATGGGATAGATAACTTCAAACATTTGATTGCCAGTGTAATCAACATATCTCAGTGTACAGACTTGAAGTTAGGATTGTCCCACGGTGCCAGAGGAACTGCACAGGTGCTTCCGGTGGCCTGGAGAGCTGTCTGGGTTGCTCCATCGCTGCCAGAGGTGCCCTGGTCCTGTCTAGGACACTATCTGGTCCTGTCTAGGACACTATCTGGTCCTGTCTAGGACACTATCTGGTGTTGGAGCAGACGGCGGGTTTTTAAACCACCAGTTGAGTCTGCCCTTGCTGGTCCCGCAATTGGCGACCGCACTTGTAATTAATCTCTCTTTTGCCCTGTGGAAACATTTTCCAGTAGTTTAATGCATGTACTTCACATTTAATTCATAAAAAAACTTTAAAATATTAAAAGAACTCTTTTATAGCTAGTACAATTATTAATAAGTGATAAAAAGTAGTAAAAACATTCTTATCTTTTCCCTTTACATCTGGTTGCATTACCAGAGACGCTAACATCTTGTTCTTTGATCGCTTTCTGTATATATATTAATCACAGTTTAAGTAAGATTATTTTCATCCTACTAAGAGAAACGATGTGAAGTTGATTGTTTAGTCACTGGCTTGATTTACTGATGCATAAACAGTATTTAACGACTTTGAGAGAAAGATTATCTGTCTGAACTTGAACAATTACACATCAGAAATTCACATAACCCACTGGTTCTTCAGAGGCTCGGATGAAGGAACTAAAAAATACTTTTGTGTTCATTTGTACATCCAAACACTGAGCAACTGCCATGCTTCGCTCGTTTGCAAGCCATAATGTCTCTCGAGGAAAAACCAATATTGCGCTCGTGCAGCTCATTTTCTCATGGGCGGGCAAAATTATTTTTGTGGGCAAAGCAGAGAAAGGGGAGGTGACCTTTCCCCTTATGACGACATAAGGGGAATATTTCTAGATTCGCCCGTCTGAGATTTCATTGTCTCAAAAATAGCCAGGGCTTGGTTTACACCCATCAAATCGTCTAGCCACTGGGGGACCATAGGCAGGCTAGGGGAACTCATATTAAGGTTAAAAAACCTCATAAAGTGAAATTTTCATGCAATGGGACCTTTAATCACAAAGTCATTGCCTTTTTTATGCGCCTGACTAGCCTGACGTCGTCATACTCAGATTCTAGTCAGAATGTGAGTCTGATACTGCTCCATTGAGCTTTGATTATGGGGCGTGTTTCAACCGAATCAGGAAGGAAAATGCCTCTGCACTCAATTGGATAGACCTATAACCAATCAGAGCAACGGAGTAATTTTTCATTCATGTTTCCGATCGACAAATGCCTTGATCGCGGTTCTCTGTTCCTCTTTTAAAATGAATGCGCTGTTGATATCTTCTATAACAGGCGGAATCTACACATAATGTTTTATAAACAAAGTTCGGCAGGAGCACGTTCACATAATCAATCCAATCAACTTGTCATCAAACACCATGTCTACCCTATCAGAATGAGAGGAAACATATATTCACTTTGTCAACTCACCTAACATTCCTTGACAGCTTTCAGCATCCCTCCACTCACTCTTGGCCTGTTCTTCCACAGCCAGGAATACGGGGGGAGTGCTTTGGGTTCGGGCCGAATACCGAGCCCGCCCTCTCCTCGGACTGCACGCCAAATATGCATTTATTCTATCTGACTTATTTGTAAGTGTGAACTCATGAAATAACAATTCTACAGCGACAGTCATCTTTGTTGTAAACGAATTCAACCCAAGCGCTCGTTGGTGACGTGGATGATTACGTTGCTCATCTGTCCATCATCGTATAAAGCCCGCCCTGACAATTTGATTGGTCTGAACAATTTTTGTTCGGGCATAATAGCTCCTCAACGGATCGAGTCCAGACTGAACTTCCCGACCTAAAAATGTTGTGGGCGGGGCTAAGTTCGGCTGGCATCCAGGCTAGCGCCTGACACTTGATAATGGACAATTTGGTGGGGAACATCATAGCTGTGATTAGTTTAGTAATTTGGTCCCCATGTTGAATTGACCTTTCGCCGAGCCCCGCCCCCCTTAGTTACTGTTGCTACGTCCGACAAACAAATGGTCAAACACGACCAGCGCGACAGATTGCCATGACGGAAAGAGGTATACCCGTGCGTGTCAGTGACCATTTTTGGAGCAATACCTCCGCGATATCCTCCAGATCGAGGCAAAAGGGGTTACAGAGTGCAGTGGAGGGATATATTCAAAATATAAAAATACGCAATGAAGGAGACACGACTACTATCTACGTCTCTATCGAGGCTAATGCTTACCGGTGTTCACACATCATTTGTGATATGACAAAGAACGAGGAATCAAGTGTTTAAAAGCATTGAAAGACACTTACTGTTGTGTTTTTGTGTGAAAGAAAAAACTCAAAATAAAAGTCAAGTCAAGTCAAGTCAAGTTTATTTGTATAGCGCTTTTCACAATACAGATTGTATCAAAGCAGCTTCACAGTATTAAATTAAAATAATACAACAAAGTTTGTTTCAAGAGGAATTTATTGATTGATAAAATTAAATTAAATATCCCCAAAATATCCCCAACTGAGCAAGCCAAAGGCAACAAAAAGTGCTTTCAGCAATAATTTCGTATGTGTGTTTTTTCGCATAACACAATGACTGAAATTTTAAATGCTGCAAAACACATGGGAGCTATATTCCCGATGCTGTAGTTTATTTGATCAGTCACTATATCATTAATCAAGCTTAATTTGACTTTTCATCTACAATTAGGCAGGGAGAACTGAAAGCTTTTACAATCTTTTAGCTATAACTTATATCATACAAAAGTATGTATGTGGTGCATTTTCTTCCAAAAATGATTTTCTTTCTCAAATTCATGCTTCAAGTTGACAAAGCACAATAAACGAAATCACACAATAACTGTTTAACCAGACATAGCCTTAATTTGCATCTAAATAACTTTCCTTGATTGTCTTTCATAATGCACTTACCATAATATTTATTAGTGGGGCAACGGATCATAAAAATCGCGGTTCAGACAATATTATGTTTTTTTGAGTTACAGATAGGATAGTTTTTCAGATCAGAAAAAAATTAAATAAATTAAGTAACGTTAGCCATCGATACCACAGCCAGCAGACGTATTTATGCTTCGTAATGTTGAACACATTTAACTGGGAGTGGGGCCATCCACACTGTTTGTGTTTTCGGCTTTGGGAATGGAAAGAACACAACTCCTCCAGACAATCTCTCGGGGTATCTAGTGTCCGATTTACAAACGCCATGGGCGCACGCTTCACCATCTTGATAATGTTTGTCGGACCTGCTCACATAGTAACGGTTGCTATGATGTGTGATTGGACAATGGCCGTTTTGGGGGAGGGGCCGGCGAAAGGTCAATTGGGGTTCCATCACTCTTTTTGAATCCTCTTTGTTTCCATACTGCACCAAAGAGATGACATACACCATGGGCATATGCAGAATCGCATATGCAGAGTCTGACTCCACACTTCACTGCCACACGTGATTTACTTGACGTCAGCGTCAGGGACGTGCACAGGAATTTTGAGGGGCAGTTGCTCTGACCTGAAAAAAAAAAAAAGCCAAAAAAAAATAAATAAAATGGTTCTCACACTCCAGTAATATTTCTGTGAATTGAATTAATCTTGCACTTGTTCATAGTTTTTGTATTATGTCTGAATATGTTCAGTTGAATTTTGCCCATACAAATTGCCTTATCTGACCGTGTTTATGTCCAAACTCAATGCCTCATATTATGGTCTTATTATTATTTATAAAGATTGCAAAACGTCAGAGATGACAGGTTTATGATATACAACTTTGTAAACAGTATACAAAATGTACAATATGTTAAATGTCACCAAAATACACATGAGAAAAAGAGTTCCTCATTATTGTTTATTTTATTTTTAATTTTTTTATTAAATTTTTTTATTAATTTTTTTTTATATTTGAAAAGAAATAATCTGGATTGAATTGACAGATGGGGGAAAAACTCGCTTCTAATAAAAAAAATATATATAAAAAAAAAAAAAAAAACGCTTAAATTTCGGGAAAAAATACAATCCTTTTTTAACCTTTTGGCTTCCCGTACATTCAGTTGTGCTTCTTGCTCGTATTCAGTTCTGATGGTACGTATGGTAACTGGGCAACTACGCATGATTTGTAGTATGATTGCATAAAGGGAACAGGAATTCCGGTAGAGAACAGAATCGACTGCTACACCCATAGATGCCTACACCGGTCGCGTGCAGTGCTGCAGCCACGTAAACAGAGTTTGCCCTTCCTCTACTGACTTTCACTTTCGGTGCCCGAATGGAAGTGAATGAGGCTTTGCGATTAAAAAAAAAAAAATGTATCTAGGCCCACGTGAAATTCTGCATCCATTGTACGATTATTATTAACCTGAGCAACCCCCCGTGCACGTCCCCTTGGACGTCTGACTCCACACTTCACTGCCACACGTGATTTACGTGACGTCAGCGTGGCGTCTGACTCCACACTTCACTGCCACACGTGATTTACGTGACGTCAGCGTGACGTCTGACTCCACACTTCACTGCCACACGTGATTTACGTGACGTCAGCGTGGCGTCTGACTCCACACTTCACTGCCACACGTGATTTACGTGACGTCAGCGTGGCGTCTGACTCCACACTTCACTGCCACACGCGATTTACGTGACGTCAGCGTGGCGTCTGACTCCACACTTCACTGCCACACGTGATTTACGTGACGTCAGCGTGACGTCTGACTCCACACTTCACTGCCACACGCGATTTATGTGACGTCAGCGTGACGTCTGACTCCACACTTCACTGCCACACGCGATTTACGTGACGTCAGCGTGACGTCTGACTCCACACTTCACTGCCACACGTGATTTACGTGACGTCAGCGTGACGTCTGACTCCACACTTCACTGCCACACGTGATTTACGTGACGTCAGCGTGGCGTCTGACTCCACACTTCACTGCCACACGTGATTTACGTGACGTCAGCGTGGCGTCTGACTCCACACTTCACTGCCACACGTGATTTACGTGACGTGAGCATGACGTCTGACTCCACACTTCACTGCCACACGTGATTTACGTGACGTCAGCGTGGCGTCTGACTCCACACTTCACTGCCACACGTGATTTAAGTGTGATTTACGTGTGATTTCGCATACACAAATAACGCACTTCTTGCGTTGGGACAATACAACAGATAAGACGAACAACACGCTTCTCTCGTAGACACAGACAAACAAAAAACACTTAATGCATGCACTGTTTCTCAAGACCTGGAACCTACCCTCCTTCTACTTTCTTATCAATTTTAGGTTATTTAAGTTATTTATTTAAGTCTTTTATTTTAGGCAGTCACTAACCGGGCATTAGCTTACCAGGGGCAACACAAAACAAATATAAGCAAACATTTGCATACCTTATTTTATGGTGCGCCTTTGTTTTGTGAGGCCTCTGCCAGCACCCCCACGTGGCCACTCCTCGACCCCTCGTCCACTCCTGGACCCCTTGACCACTCCTGGACCCCTCGACCACCCCTCGTCCACTCCTGGACCCTCGACCACTCCTGGACCCCTCGACCACTCCTGGACCCCTCGACCACCCCTCATCCACTCCTCGACCCCTCGTCCACTCCTCGACCACTCCTGGACCCCTCGTCCACTCCTGGACCCCTCGTCCACTCCTCGACCACTCCTGGACCCCTCGTCCACTCCTGGACCCCTCGTCCACTCCTCGACCACTCCTCGACCACTCCTGGACCCCTCGTCCACTCCTGGACCCCTCGTCCACTCCTCGACCCCTCGTCCACTCCTCGAGTGGGTTAATGAGCTGATGAGTTGAATCAGGTGTGTTTGATTAGGGAGACAAAGAAAACGTGCAGTGTTGGTGGTCCTCCAGGACAGGTTTGAGAACCACTGTCTTGGCTGCATAAAAAAACGAAACGATGTGACAGCCATGGGCTGAACAATACAAGTTACCGGCAATATCCATCGAGCCTATGCTAACTCTGCCTGTCAGGGGCCTGAATGTACAGCCACCGGGTATCACAGCCGTGGTTATGTTGTAGCCCCTTTTGAGCTCAGCTTTGGTCGCTGCGCTGATATGACAGCGATATGAATTGGCTAGGAGCTTGTAAAGCCAGGCTAGGAGACGAGGGGCGAAGTTGAGCTTTCCCACCACTCTCTGAAGCCAGTCTGCAGTCAGCTCCTCGTTTATCCATCCATTTTTGGACGTGGCCACCACCACCACACTGATATTTTGCATTGATTTCACCTCCTTGATCCCCCCTTTGAAGACAACGTAAGGTTTCAATTTGATCCCGTCTGCTTTCGCAGCCAACACCACAGTTAAGTGGCTCTTCTCATGGCCTGTGGTTTTCAGTGGAACACTGCGCGCACCTCTCGCATCCACCGTTGTAGAGCCCACCATATCAAACCACACTGTTTCGTCCATGGCTATAATGTTTTTTCTTTGCCTAAATAATCCGCATTGTATATGTGACAAAATTCACCAGTTTCTCAGTGAAGTGTCTGGCACCTTTCTGGGCCACAGTTGTGCATCTTGACCGAAAAGTCGTTGCGCTTCATGAATTTGTCCAGCCAGCCAGTGCTCGCAGTAAAACTCTCCTCATCCCTGCCGTCACTCACTGTTGCATACACTTCTTTTGCCTTGGCCCTGATCATTTTACGTGAGACTCTGAGATGCTTAGCCCGCATACTGTGGATCCTCTCGCACACGCTCACCTCCAGCTCTTCACTGGCCTTCCTCCTCCACCTCGCAGTCTGGCCCTTTTGCTGTCTTCCTCGGACAGACGTTGCAGTTCAGCTTTATATTTACGCCATTCTCGCACCCTCTTTGGATCAACCGTCAGCTGAAACTGTCAGCTTAAATGTCAAATCATACTACTTTCTCTTTGTCGCCATGGTGGTATTGAGAGAAACGCATTTAGGAAAAAACTGAAGACTAAACAAAGAAAGTTTGTGATCCTCTTTGTCCGTTGCCAGCATAATACAAACAATTAGCCTACCCTATCCTTGTCATGACATAAAATATTTTGTCTAATGCGCAAATTTGAAACAAAATGGGCCTAGTCAATATTGAAAAAGGTTTAAACAATTTGGAACTCTGGCTTTCATCTCTGCAGTCTTAGTTATTAATTAGGCCTAATGGCATCTAATCAGAACTTCTGCACAATCTGCACCATAGAACTTGCTTAAACAGACGATCTGATGGGTTTTAGAAGATTGAATACAGCCCTAAACTAAAAAAACAGACCAGGCCTTTATTGATCCAAACCTGTAGACACACCAGGCGTGAAGTTATTATTATTTGAAGTTTTACGGTAAAGGTGACCAGAGAGGAAGAGAAGTCAGGTGTGTAATGGAGGGAAGCATGTAAATGTTGAACCGTGTCAGGACATGTGCAGGTGGAAGCAAGCTTGTGGATTACAGTGTGTTTGTGCATCAGAACTGTGAGTTTACAATGATCTACGAGCTTTGTGATAAATACATGTGGTAATGCGGTTCTGGACTGGAAGCAGGCCCGGACTGGCCATCGGGAGCACCGGGAGAATTCCCGGTGGCCTGGCGACTAATTTGGCCTGCTGCCAGCCAGCGGTTTTTTTAAAAAAAAAAAAAAAAAAAAATTTAAATGTATTATTATATATTTTTTTTATACTACTACCTTTACCAGTGATCATTTTCGAATTCGTCATTCAATAAAATGATTATTATAAAATGAAATCATGAATCTGTTAGTCTTGACTGGCAAGGCTACGATTCCACTTTAAGCATCAGCCAAAACGGTTAAACAGAAAATGCATCACCCGATGATGGAGAGAAAACAGCCAGGTGGAGCAGAGAGGGAAAGGACAATGAAAAAGAAAGCACTCAGAGAACAAGCAGCAAAATGTTGCAAAATGAATGACCTGTTCAGGGCTTCAAGTGCAGGTCAGTTTCATCTCTAAATACTCTACTTTTTTCTTCGTTAACTTAGTATTGAAATGCTAGCAAATGTTAGCGGTAGCACCCCTATTACTATCGTCACTCAAAATACTGTATGCTAAAGGAGATTAATATTATTTAGTGTAAAGTTACATTAGTAATTTAGCAGACACATATTAACATTTATGTGGTACTGGGAGCAGGGAGACAGGAGTGATAGTGCAGACATCAACAAAAAAATAATGCAATAACATTTTATTAGACAATTTAGAAAATTATGTCTGCCCATTTGTGAGGTTTAAAACTTTTTTCCTTCTTCTTTTTTTTTTATATCAAATGAAGGTGGAGACAGTCAGCCTAGCACTAGCTGTGGTGCAATGATCACACATTCAGCCAGGGAGTGAGATGACATGTAGAAGCAAAATAATATATATATTTTTTTTTTACATATTGTATGAAATATAGCCTAGTGTTGCTAAATGTTGGATATTTAAGTAATTTAAGATGAAAACAACAACATTTTGTCATAAATATAATACTTTGATTTTTTACTAAAATAAATGTAGATTCTGGGCAAACAAATGACAATAAGGTGGTTGTTTTACACACACACACACACACACACACATTATATATATAACACTAGTACTCCACTTTACTTAGTGTATGAGGCTGATGATACTGGTGGAAGGGAGAGACAGAAAGATATTAGGGAAAATGAAGAGAAGGAAAAGGGAAGCGAGGATACTGTTCAAGAGAAAGCCTTTAATTATTTTACACGGCCCCAGCCTAAGGATTTAGACCAATAAATGTAATTTAGGAAAAAATAAAAAATTGTCCGTGTTTCTAAATTTTATTTGGGTCCATGGGATGGCCTGGATGAGTGTGGGATTTCCCGGCCTGAAATTGTGTCCCAGTCCGGCCCTGACTGGAAGTGATGATCCAGATTCATCTCTTGTGTTTCAGTGTCAAACATCTAGAAAGGTCATTAACAGGTTAAAAACAGAAGCACTTCTCAGACACACTTTGTCTTATTTAAACAAACTTTCACAGTCAATATAAAGACTGAATGATGTTTCTTTACATTAATATATCAAGGATTGCATACATTTGTATTCATAGCTGATCTTTAATTTTAGTTTTAAATACATTTAATTCTATTGTATTTTTACATTTTGTAATTGTGGAAGAAATTTTATCTTTAAGATGTGTGTGACCATCATCTAATAGTAAAAGAGCAAACACACACACACACACCTTATTCTAATATGGAATTGTATTGGAGTGTTGGTACGTGATAGGAGAGCCTCCACTCAACGATACAATATGATTATGTAAGAATGAAGTATATGATATTAAGTGTATGAACTATATTATGTATATGAAGTCTAAGAATGTTCCAGGTATGGTTGTAAAGACCATCATTGGCCCCTATAGAGATAACAGAGAGACTATAAAAGCCTATATATCACCGTCACTAATCACTCTGTGTGACTGTACGACTGCTGGCATCAAAAGACTATTGGAAATGTTTGTCTCTACTTCATTATTGTGGGAAGAAGGAGGCGGGAACCGGCACACATTCAAAGACTTTAATACAATAAATTAAACAAATAGAAAACGAAAGTAAAAGACAGCCGGCCTTCACAGACGACTGATGTCACATAATAAACCACAACATAAGTCCAGGCCTGTCCTCTCTCGCTCTCCACTGTCGTCGCTCCTCCTCTTATGCTTCCTCTGTGAGAGATACGAGAGCGGTACGTCTCACAGGAGTCACTCATCAGTAATCACACCACCGGCCTCACGCCGCTCTCTCTCGATCTCCACTGTCGTCGCTCCTCCTCTTATGCTTCCTCTGTGAGAGATACGAGAGCGGTACGTCTCACAGGAGTCACTCATCAGTAATCACACCACCGGCCTCACGCCGCTCTCTCTCACCACCGGCCTCACGCCGCTCTCTCTCGATCTCCACTGTCGTCACTCCTCCTCTTATGCTTCATCCGTGAGAGATACGAGAGCGGTGCGTCTCACAGGAGTCACTCATCAGTAATCACACCACCGGCCTCACGCCGCTCTCTCTCGATCTCCACTGTCGTCGCTCCTCCTCTTATGCTTCCTCTGTGAGAGATACGAGAGCGGCGTCTCACAGGAGTCACTCATCAGTAATCACACCGCTCTCTCACACCACCGGCCTCACGCCGCTCTCTCTCGATCTCCACTGTCGTCGCTCCTCCTCTTATGCTTCCTCTGTGAGAGATACGAGAGCGGCGTCTCACAGGAGTCACTCATCAGTAATCACACCACCGGCCTCACGCCGCTCTCTCTCGATCTCCACTGTCGTCACTCCTCCTCTTATGCTTCCTCTGTGAGAGATACGAGAGCGGCGTCTCACAGGAGTCACTCATCAGTAATCACACCGCTCTCTCACACCACCGGCCTCACGCCGCTCTCTCTCGATCTCCACTGTCGTCGCTCCTCCTCTTATGCTTCCTCTGTGAGAGATACGAGAGCGGCGTCTCACAGGAGTCACTCATCAGTAATCACACCACCGGCCTCACGCCGCTCTCTCACACCACCGGCCTCACGCCGCTCTCTCTCGATCTCCACTGTCGTCGCTCCTCCTCTTATGCTTCCTCTGTGAGAGATACGAGAGCGGTGCGTCTCACAGGAGTCACTCATCAGTAATCACACCACCGGCCTCACGCCGCTCTCTCTCACCACCGGCCTCACGCCGCTCTCTCTCGATCTCCACTGTCGTCGCTCCTCCTCTTATGCTTCCTCTGTGAGAGATACGAGAGCGGTGCGTCTCACAGGAGTCACTCATCAGTAATCACACCACCGGCCTCACGCCGCTCTCTCTCACCACTGGCCTCACGCCGCTCTCTCTCGATCTCCACTGTCGTCGCTCCTCCTCTTATGCTTCCTCTGTGAGAGATACGAGAGCGGTGCGTCTCACAGGAGTCACTCATCAGTAATCACACCACCGGCCTCACGCCGCTCTCTCTCGATCTCCACTGTCGTCACTCCTCCTCTTATGCTTCCTCTGTGAGAGATACGAGAGCGGCGTCTCACAGGAGTCACTCATCAGTAATCACACCACCGGCCTCACGCCGCTCTCTCTCGATCTCCACTGTCATCGCTCCTCCTCTTATGCTTCCTCTGTGAGAGATACGAGAGCGGTGCGTCTCACAGGAGTCACTCATCAGTAATCACACCACCGGCCTCACGCCGCTCTCTCTCACCACCGGCCTCACGCCGCTCTCTCTCGATCTCCACTGTCGTCGCTCCTCCTCTTATGCTTCCTCTGTGAGAGATACGAGAGCGGTGCGTCTCACAGGAGTCACTCATCAGTAATCACACCACCGGCCTCACGCCGCTCTCTCTCACCACTGGCCTCACGCCGCTCTCTCTCGATCTCCACTGTCGTCGCTCCTCCTCTTATGCTTCCTCTGTGAGAGATACGAGAGCGGTGCGTCTCACAGGAGTCACTCATCAGTAATCACACCACCGACCTCACGCCGCTCTCTCTCGATCTCCACTGTCGTCACTCCTCCTCTTATGCTTCCTCTGTGAGAGATACGAGAGCGGTGCGTCTCACAGGAGTCACTCATCAGTAATCACACCACCGACCTCACGCCGCTCTCTCTCGATCTCCACTGTCGTCGCTCCTCCTCTTATGCTTCCTCTGTGAGAGATACGAGAGCGGTGCGTCTCACAGGAGTCACTCATCAGTAATCACACCACCGGCCTCACGCCGCTCTCTCACACCACCGGCCTCACGCCGCTCTCTCACACCACCGGCCTCACGCCGCTCTCTCACACCACCGGCCTCACGCCGCTCTCTCACACCACCGGCCTCACGCCGCTCTCTCACACCACCGGCCTCACGCCGCTCTCTCACGGCCCTCGACCTCGTCCTGCTCGCCACAAACATGCTGGAAAACAGTGCTGGCAACAATGAGCAATAGAAATGCAGAATTGTTCAGTCTTAAATACATGAGCAGCGAAATATTGTGTGAATCGAGTGTTTGTGTGATGAAGATGAAGATGATGAAATGTTCATGGTGTGAAACTGTTGTCAGTGAAGTTTATCAGCAGAGCAACATCAGGAGAAGCTCTGGGAAATACACTGTTCATGAGTGTGTGTGTGATCAGATGAGACTAAAAGAGTCCAGGAGTGAACATGATGATGAAGATGATGATGATGATGATGATGATGATGATGATGATGAAGGGTTTGATGAGAATCTCTCCTCAGTTTTGACATCAGAATCAAACTTTACAGGCTCGTCTGGATCACAGGAGACTAGAAATATAAATATTAGATTATCATCATATATGTTGTTTTGAGTTTATGTTCTAATGTATGTGATAATTTAAAACAGACTAAAATGTGATGAAAGATTAAATTATGTTCAATCAAACACTCACATCTTGGCTTTCTTCTCTCCATACTGCTCGATCTATCACGTGTCTCTCCTCTTTCCTCTGGTGATTCACTGGTTTGTGTCTCATTTCTGTCCTCCATTTTTCTGTCCTCCATTTGTCTCTCAGTCTTCTTGTTTTCTGCTGATCTGTGATGTCTGAGGCTCCAGCAGTTTTCTGGATGTGTGATTTCATTTATAAACTCCATTTGAATCTGTTCAGTAGATCTTTCTCTTCTCACCTCATGTTTGATCATGTTTGATTCATCAGAACGACACTTTACAGCTCCGACTGGATCAACAGAGACTGTAAATGAAGAAGAAAACAGCTCATATTTTAAATACAGCGACTGAACTGATGATATATATTAGCTCATGTTATTGTTGTAAAATGTTTTTCAGCTTTTAAAGCCTTTAATACACCAATAAAGTAGATCAAGATAGGTTTGAATTAGTCAGAATTGTTCTTATCAGAATGAAATTGTTCACCACAACATTAATCACCAACATCAGCATTCATTCTAGAATAGAATTCCAGTTTCCACTGGTAAAATCTACAAATAAGGACAAATTCAATGGCATTTGCATCATTAACACAAACACTAGTGATGTGCAGAAGATTCCCTGAAATATTCCTTGTTTGTATCTTGACTGATGAAATATGATGATATGAATGACTGATATGAATCTACTCACAGTCTTTATCACTGCAGCTGCTCCGTCTGAACTTCTCAAGATTCATGTTTCACTCGTTGTGTTTTCATGCATTTCTTCGTCATCTAAACTGTAAACCTGAGACAAATGTTTAAGCAATTAAAACATTGTATGATAAAATGGCAAATAATCCAGTCATCCATATATGAAAATGAAACTCCTCAATTAAGTAGGCTAAAACTAATCATTAAATGATGTAGCCTATTCAAAACCAAACATATATCTCACCTGTGAGAAGAAGAGAGATGTGGAATGATTTGTTAATAAAAATCCCTGAACATAAGGAAAAGTCCAGAGTGAGAATCCCAGAGTCAGCGAAGAGTTGCAGAGATTCTCCTCTGACTCAATGAGCTCAAAGTCAAGATCACCTGTGCAGAAAACACACCTGAGCGGGGCAGAAAACACACCCGAGCGGGGCAGAAAACACACCTGAGCGGGGCAGAAAACACACCTGAGCGGGGCAGAAAACACACCTGAGCGGGGCAGAAAACACACCTGAGCGGGGCAGAAAACACACCTGAGCGGGGCAGAAAACACACCCGAGCGGGGCAGAAAACACACCCGAGCGAGGCAGAAAACACACCCGAGCGGGGCAGAAAACACACCCGAGCGGGGCAGAAAACACACCCGAGCGAGGCAGAAAACACACCCGAGCGGGGCAGAAAACACACCCGAGCGGGGCAGAAAACACACCCGAGCGGGGCAGAAAACACACCCGAGCGAGGCAGAAAACACACCCGAGCGGGGCAGAAAACACACCCGAGCGGGGCAGAAAACACACCCGAGCGGGGCAGAAAACACACCCGAGCGGGGCAGAAAACACACCCGAGCGGGGCAGAAAACACACCCGAGCGAGGCAGAAAACACACCCGAGCGGGGCAGAAAACACACCCGAGCGGGGCAGAAAACACACCCGAGCGGGGCAGAAAACACACCCGAGCGGGGCAGAAAACACACCCGAGCGGGGCAGAAAACACACCCGAGCGGGGCAGAAAACACACCCGAGCGGGGCAGAAAACACACCCGAGCGGGGCAGAAAACACACCCGAGCGGGGCAGAAAACACACCCGAGCGGGGCAGAAAACACACCCGAGCGGGGCAGAAAACACACCCGAGCGAGGCAGAAAACACACCCGAGCGGGGCAGAAAACACACCCGAGCGGGGCAGAAAACACACCCGAGCGGGGCAGAAAACTCACCTGAGCGGGGCAGAAAACACACACACATTCAAGGGCGTAGCTTTGATTTTGAGTTGGTGGAAGAATCTGAAGAATCAGGAAATAAAAAATCCAGACGCTGAAGAATCAGGAAATGAATAGGATTGCACGTTTCTGCAGGTTTCTGCCCACGGCGACATCATTTGGTTTTCGCAAGCGACACCAGTGTTACCAGTGTAAATTAAAGCTTGAACACCTCAGGTGTTAAAACCCCTTATACCCGTCAGGGATCACTGGTGATCCCGGATTATTGTAGTTCAAAATATGTTTGAGCTTATATATCTCAATATTAATAACAGTCTGGATACTTGAGAGGAAGAGTCTGAACCGGCTATCCGTTATCAGAATTTATTCGGAAAATGCGTTTCCATCTCCCATTATTCACATTAACTATTTTTCGCACAAGTCAACACGTAAAAACTTTTTTGAATTTTGGATTTCCATCACTTGTTTCTGATGCGATACTTCAGAATGTGATTGAAAACAGGGTGATGGAAACATAAAGTCGTAAGTGATCAAACTCTAATGATCTGTGTTGAAAGGATGGCATTGGCTGGGAATAGTGCAGGAGTCCCAGTGTAGGGTTTATAGTTCGTAAAAATCATGAAATGCGCCTGTGAGATACTGGTGAAACTTCCTGACAACAAAAACATCCACCAAAGCTTCATTATCAATATGGCATAATTCATCCATCAAGATCCATGTGGAATAAAGCCTGAGGCCCAAGGGTGAGGCGTCTCAAACACTGCCAAGGGTTTCATTATAGTGAACCAGCACTTCATCCGTTTCAACCTGAGCCTTTGTACAACTCTTCCACAAATATTCCTCTGTTGCCTGAGAACACTTTATTATTCCATTGTCCTCAAGCATTTCATGTAGTCGAGAGGTCATGAGTTCTCACAATGCTCACTAGTCAAGCATGATGCTCTTTTTTAGCAATGACACTGTGAACTTTTCTGAACGGGCTCATATTCTGTACAGTTGGTTTGATCACATCATTAGAATCAAGTGTGAACACTTTTGAGCCGTTGTGTGTCATTCGTGACATTGTGGAGCGAGTCCTGAGGACCAACATGAAGACGTGACGCTGATCATCAATCTCTCACACACTTTGATTCTGCAGTCTTACAGTTTTCATTGATCTTTTGTGCTTTATATATAACGTTGTATACGAGGCGCAGGCACACACAGTGAAGTTTCCTTCCACCGGCACGTATCTCGGCCAGATTGCGTTCGTTACAAGGCAACATAGATGAACACACGGAAGTTGACGGAACATTCTCGGCCACCGTACGTTCGTTACTAGGTAACCAACAACATCGCGCAAACACATGTCGTGATGGAGAAGGTAAGTTGGAAGAAAGCTCGTCTAACATTTTTAGGCTAGAACATTTAATATATAGCCCATCGTATACATTATTATTGATGCAGTCAAAAACTCTACAACTACTTTGCAACCAGGCCAGAAGCTTTGGGTCAGTTCGGCTAGCTTACGTTATCTGAAGGGAAATGTTAGTGGGTATGGGAAGGAATGAAGATGTATTTCTTCATTTTATTTTAAATGATATATATTATACTGTATTACTCTTTCTAGTTACATTAAGGCTACATGTATTAAAGCAGAGTGCTCTGGGTAATATTTTATATCCTGTCAAAACATACATTAATCATTGCCATTGCATTTGTATTTTTCAAAGATGTCAGGGAAAAAGCAAAAAGATATTTTACCATTTGAGATAATAATTAGCATTGTACCAGAGTTTTTATTAGTTCAAGAAAATTATAATATTATTCATGACTCAAAAATGTATATTAGAAAAAAAAAAAAAACACTATGTTAAAATATATAGGCTACTACAACAAACATTTAAAAAAAAGTATGTTTAAACTAGTGCTGTCAAATTGATTAATCGCATCTAACATAAAAGTTTGTGCTTATATAATATGTTTTAATATATTTGTTTTTCCAAACTGTTTGGAGCAATTTGTTATATTTTTGTAATTTTTGTATATTTGTAATTATATTGAAATATAACATTAAAGAGTATATTTGATGTGATGAATTGCTCTGTCATTTATCAGATTTACCAATTGTTATAATTTCAATTTGTGCTGGTTAATTATGAACAATGGGTAAAATTGGGGGGCGGGGACAGGCGGGGGCGGGGCTGCATTAGAGCTCCTCCCCTAACCGCATGTGATCTCATTCCAAGCTTTTGATCAAACTTGAGAACCCTGGTCTAAAAGCTGCTATGTGACGAGGTGTACAGAAAACAAGCTAAAAAAACTAGATATAACCCCCAAAAATGAGCATTTAAGAACACAAATGTGGATAGAGGCAATTGGGACAGTGTCATATTACTGAGGGGAACATAATCAGGGACAGGGTTAGCTATAATCTTACAGAAATATAATATATAAAACTGACATTTAGATATTTGACTTACTAGTGACAAAATGTTTTCTGCACACGTAGTGTATTTATAGTGCATACTGAGTTTCCCACAATTTACCCCTTCGTTCATCAGCTGATGCTTCACGTCTTATTGCCTGTATCCACTTTTGTCTCCTTAAACACTCGTGTTTTTGGGGTCGACAGCTAATAAAAAATGTATTTCTGGGTTTGTTTATCTTGTTTGCTGTACACCTTTTAGACATTGTTTAGTTTTTGTTATAAGTCAGAAATGACAAGAAGGAAGCTTCACACAATACAAAGTCAATGGAGACGGTTCCCAGTAAACGATTACCGTCTTTCAACGTTGAAATTCTAATCTCTAAAGTGATTTGCTGATACGCTGAAGTTTCAAGGTCGTATCTGTTCTTTAAGCGTGTAGAAGAGATCTCGATATGATCCTCAGACTGTGGAGTTTATCCTCCGTTACTGGGACACTTTCTCCTCCAGATTCACATCAGATGAGAGTCTCTTTCTGCTTGATATGAGACACATGATGATCCTCATTGAGCTTCAGATCAGATTCTCTGATTTCTCTTCACTGTCTCTGATCCTGAAACTAAAGGCCTTTGAGTTTCACCTCAAATCTACTTCTGACATCTAGTGGACAAAGATGAAAACTGCAGATCATATTCTGTGTGTTAGGAGGAATAGAAAACACACACTCATACAGATTTATTTACAATGCCTTCATTTCTATTTTAAACAAGTGACATTCTCTCAGTTTAATTCACTGAATGTCATTCATTATCAACTCACAAATAATAATGTGATTTTACATTTTGTGTGAATGACTGAACTTCTAGCAACTTCTGCTTTAATGTATACTATGATGTGTTTGTGAACAGTAGATATTGAGTATTGAGTAAGTGTTGATCTGTTGTTGTTCTGAACAGCTTCAGTTCGTCTGTTAAAGTCACTAATGTTCTGCTGATGGAAATCAGTGTTAATAAATCAGAGATGATTAAATGAGCAGCGGATGGAGTTTATCAGATCTGAGTTTTACATTTAACATTCAGACTCTTCAAACTCTTCAGGAAACAATACGGCTGCGTCTCACATCAGATATTCAGAGGAGATATTGTTTTGAAGAAGTACTAATGTATGTTCTGTGTGAATGAATGTGTTGATTTATTTTCATCTTCTACAGAAATGACATCTTTCAGTCGCTTTTAAATGAGGAAAACATATTATACTGAGACTCATGATTGTAATGCATGTATGAGTGATCTGAGTTTGTGCATATTGTTGAATCAGGAGATGATGGAGATTTGCCTGATATGAAACATCATCATCAGCATCTGCTAACAGAAGAATCCAGAAACACAGTCTCTGGGAAGAACATCAATTATTCCTTGTTTCTAACTCTATCAGAAAGAGAAACAGAGAGATCTTCTGTGTGAAACGACAGATGAAGCACATGATGGAGAAAGCGGAGAATAAAAGTGATTCTGTCATAAACTCATCATCATAATCACAGGCTGCTTTATGATATTAAAGCTGGAAGCGTCACAGAATTCACTGGAACTAAAGAGATCTTGATTCTGATCAAACCATTCAAACCTTCAGAATAATATCAAAACAGCAGAAGTCATATTTTATAGTGACGCACATTTGACATCTTTGTGTTTGACTTCAATAATGATTCCCTTCAAATTACAACTTGTTGATTTTCATATTCCCTGATGAACTGAAATCTATAAGTGTTTTCATTTGTTGCTGTAAAACACATTTTCATCTGTAGCTTCTTTAACTCTGCTGTGATTCTGATGATCTCCTGTAGAGGGAGACACGAGACTGCATTACAGGGTCAAAGGGCAATCTGGAGCCGCTTTAGTTCACATGTTTAGTTTTATTTTCACTTTATTTAGTGCTTATACATAATGTGTCAAAGTAACATCCATATATCAGAAATATACAGATAATACAATCATGCAGTTACAGTGGTTAACGGCACATTCATTTAGGCAGAAATAATGAACACATTAAAGATGATTACAGTATATTATCTTACAGTATTGTACAGATCACAGTATATAGATGATAATGTGTTGACTCAGAGTTATGATCATCTGAAAACTTCATAACTCAAACTGTAAAGCGTTTTTGTCTTCTAAATAATACTGAAATCAAATGACATTTTGCGGTTAAAATGACTGCTCTTGTGTTATGTTTGATCCAAGATGGCGATCCAAGATGGCGCCGAGTATGGCTGCTGCGTTGCGAGCTCCGCCACAACATTGTAGTTTTTTGTTTGTTTTGTTTACAGTTCTTATGTTTTTCGTTTTGGATGTTGTCTGCCTTATTGTGTACGACAGACAAACACTTTTGGACATTGGTTCGGCAATCGCACACCGAAAACCGGACTTTATATTCTTCAAAGACGACCCGCTGTTTACAAACACGGCAGCGGAGCCCTTTGTCTGGGCAGCTCGGCCGCGGAAACGCAGCCGGAGAAGGGGAAGAAGAGCCGGCGTTCTCGTCAGAGTAAGACGGCGCGCAAATCGACCCCCGCTTCCCAGTGTTCTACTGGCAAATGTTCAGTCTTTGGACAACAATCTCTGCGAGCTGAGAGCGCGGATCTCTTTCCAACGTGAGACGAGGGACTGCTGCATTATCTGCCTTACAGAAACTTGGATGTCTGCTGAGATTCCAGATTCGGCTATCGAAACTGCGGGGTGCTCTGTGCATCGAGCGGACAGAGCAAAACTCTCCTTTCCAGGATGGCTACAAATCCCTCCCCCGCTCACCACTTGGCAAATCAGACCATTCTTCCATTCTCCTTCTGCCCGTTTACAGGCAGAAACTAAAACAGGAAACACCCACCCTCAGAACGATCCAGTGCTGGTCGGACCAGTCAGACTCTATGCTACAGGATTGTTTTGATCACGCTGACTGGGAGATGTTCCGGTCGGCCTCTAATAACAGCATCGAGGTCTACGCTGATAGCGTAACGTGTTTCATCAGGAAGTGCGTAGAGGACGTTGTTCCGACCAAAATAATACGGATTTACCCTAACCAGAAACCATGGATAAATAGTGAAGTTCGTGCGGCACTCAATGCGCGGACCTTCGCTTTTAATTCCAGGATTGTGGAGGAGCATAAACAAGCTAGTTATGCCCTCCGAAAAACTATCAGAGTAGCAAAACGCCATTTCAGGGACAAGATTGAAAGACAGTTCAACACCACCGACTCTAGAAGCATGTGGCAGGGAATTAATATCATCACGGACTACAAAGGGAACACAAACTCCACAGTGAACACCGCTGCCTCTCTCCCGGATGAGCTAAACACTTTTTATGCTCGTTTCGAGGGAACTTACACCTCCCTCGCGGAGAGAGCTCTCGCGGCTGAAGCTACAGAGGTTAGTACACTCTCCAACTCTGTAGCGGATGTAACCCGATCCTTCCGACGGGTGAACATCCGTAAAGCCGCGGGTCCAGACGGCATTCCGGGCCGTGTCATCAGAGAATGCGCGAACCAACTGGCTGGTGTTTTTAAGGACATTTTCAACTTGTCCCTCTCCTTGTCTGTAGTCCCCACATGCTTCAAAACGTCCACTATTGTACCTGTACCGAAGCAATCCAACATCACCTGCTTAAATGACTGGCGTCCTGTTGCTCTGACCCCCATCATTAGCAAATGCTTTGAGAGACTAGTCAGAGATTACATCTGCTCTGTTTTACCTCCCTCACTGGGCCTATTGCAGTTTGCATACCGCAACAACCATTCCACTGATGATGCTATTGCATCTACAATATACACTGCTATCTCCCACCTGGAAAAAAGGAACACATATGTGAGAATGCTGTTTGTTGACTACAGCTCAGCATTCAACACCATAGTGCCCTCCATGCTTGATGTGAAACTCCGGGCTCTGGGCTTAAACAGTTTGCTGTGCAGCTGGATCCTGGACTTCCTGTCAAACAGACGCCAAGTGGTTAGAATGGGCAGTAACATCTCCTCATCGCTGACCCTCAACACTGGAGCCCCTCGGGGCTGTGTTCTCAGCCCACTCTTGTACTCCTTGTACACACATGACTGTATGGCAACTCACAGCTCCAATACCATCATTAAGTTTGCTGATGATACGACGGTGGTAGGTTTGATCACCGACAACAACGAAACGGCCTACAGAGATGAGGTGCACACTCTGTCACGCTGGTGTCAGGAGCATAACCTCTTCCTCAACGTCAGCAAGACCAAGGAGCTAGTGGTCGACTTCAGGAGGAGTGGCAGAGAACACAGCCCCATCACCATCAATGGAGCACCGGTGGAGAGAGTCAGCAGCTTTAAGTTCCTCGGTGTCCACATCACAGAGGAACTCACATGGTCCGTCCACACCAAGGCCGTTGTGAAGAAGGCTCATCAGCGCCTCTTCTTCCTGAGACGGCTGAGGAAGTTTGGAATGAACCGCCATATCCTCACACGGTTCTACACCAGCACTGTAGAGAGCATTGTGACTGGCTGCATCACTGCCTGGTACGGCAATACTATCGCCCGCGACTGCAAAGCCCTGCAAAGGGTGGTGCACACTGCCAGTCGTATCATCGGAGGTGAGCTTCCCTCCCTCCAGGAAATATATGCCAGGCGGTGTGTGAAGAAAGCTCGGAAGATCATCAGAGACTCCAGCCACCCGAGCCATGGGCTGTTCTCACTGCTACCATCAGGCAGGCGGTACCGCAGAATCAGGACACGCACCAGCCGACTCCATGACAGCTTCTTCCCGCAAGCAATTCGATTTCTAAACTCTTGATCCCAAGTGATCAATAACCCATAAACATACTGCATTTCAAAACACCTCAACTTAACTTAACCTACTGTATATTTACATTATTTTCTTTCACATGTGTATTTATTGTATGTATAGATGTCTATATTGTATATTGTACATTATTTATTGTATATTGTATAGTGTATATGGTGCTGTGAGTTATTGTGCGCACATTAGAGGTGTAATCTGTAAGTGTAAATTGTTTTCGTCCATTGTGTCATGACTGCTATGTTGCTTGGAACTGCACCTAAGAATTTCACCCACTGTTGCACTTGTGTATATGGTTGTGTGACAATAAAGTGATTTGATTTGATTTGATTTGATTTGATGTTTGTGCATTTTTGTAGGATCTGAAATGTCAGCAGGCTGGTGTGAGCACTGAGGATGAGGAGCCCAGAGCTGAATCCTGGAGATGGTGCCATGGACGAGACCCTCCATCACTCCACCAGCCCTTATGAGACCCTCCATCACTCCACCAGCCCTTACGAGACCCTCCATCACTCGACCTGCTCTTACGAGACCCTCCATCACTCCACCAGCCCTTATTGCCTCAGATTGTGAAGCACAACACATCACGCAACAACCTCCGGCATGAAGGCACAGCTCACCTCTGGCGGTCAGCTGATTCATCAGAATAAAGCCGCAGAATGGGAACCGCTGTGTTGAGATGGCAGAAGGATGTGGGGTTCAGCGCCTGTAGCCTACATACATGATTGTAGTTTGAATAAAGCTTTGTTTCATGTGTTGACTTGCATTTGTTTATTGTGTGATGGTGACTTTCATTCATTCTTTTACTAATTTATTAATATTTCTCATTGTTGTCAGTAAATCAAATATAATTATTTAATTAATGCTTTATTTAATTGTTTGAATGAAAATGTAGTTCACTATAAACACATCTAGAGTGTATTCAATCATGCATAGCTATAGTCATATGACATACATTACAATTTGTTTGTTTTATTGAATTATATAATTTTCAGTAAAAAGTAATATAATTAAGTATTGGTCAGCATTTATCGTTGTTATTATTGTATGTTTTGGGGTGGGATAGCAATGCAATTCATTCTGGGGTAATATTAATTTTTAATATTAATGATACTTACATTTTTTGAGTATAAAATCAACAGTTTTCTCCAAAGCCGAATCTTCACACAGCTGCCCTTTGTGCAGACATTTCAAACATAATATGAGATTTTTTACACAGGAAAAAACCTACAAGGTTGAATATCATAATATATATTTTCTTAAATAATTCATTATAATACATTTAAAAAATTCATTTTTTGTTATTTATAGGCCTAGGCCTGAGGGATGAAACGAGAGTTAAATTCAACAAGAAAAACAGGAAAACATAAAGCAGTTAGCCACTTTTGCTTGTGGATGAAAAGGTTTGGATATAAAATAAAGAAATGAACAACATATTCAAGAGATGACAATTTGGGGATTTTGTAATAAAAATAGGCTAAATTATATCGTTAAGGATAAAACGGTGGGTCACATTAGTAGGGTTAAATATAAGAACTTAAATCAACCCTAAATGTAATCAAAATAAATGGGCAGCAGTTTCTTCAAAAAGATCACAAAATGATTAAGTTTAATCAATATCAAGGTATTTACAGATAGATGAATTAAACGTGTCGTTCAAATCTTTTAAGTTGTTGCACGTGTGATAACGCGTTGTAGGTCACATGATAACATCAACATGGCAGATGTCCGGTTCGCATTCATACTCAACGAGATCTGGCTATAAAGTACCTACTCTTTTAGCGCTCGTTAATTAAGTACTTATTGAAATTAAGTACCTACTCATTGAGTATGCGGTTTCGAACACAGCCACTGAGTGAGCACAGAGCAGGACCAGAGACAGAGAGGGTCGAAGAAAGCAGCGGAGCTTAAGTAGCGTTTTCTCAGAGTTCACTGTGTAGTCTGCTCCCTGAATCGTGTAGTTCAATTTTCCACATTTATTGTATGTCACTATGTCAGTTTCAGTATTTGCTTTCTACCATGCACAAATAAAAATGTCACTGAACTTTTGCTGTGTAATTGTAACAATGAGCACTCAAACACACCAAACCAACAATTACTAAAAACACACACAAAAACTGATTTTGCACGGTGACTTTGCACTGCTCCCTGAATCGACGGGCTTATTCATTTGTGGATGTTAACTGAATCTGTAAGTCAGCTATGAACTAAAAAAATACCTTTGTGTTCATTTGTACATCCAAACACTGAGCAACTGCCATGCTTCGCTCGTTTGCAAGCCATGATGTCTCTCGAGGTAAAATGATTTGGACGATGATTCGGCTGCAGTTCCGCCTGGCCTTGAACATGGGCTGGCATATGCAAATTTTTGGAGGCGTACATATGAATGATCCCGACTGTTGGGTCACAGTCAGTGTTATGTGGAGATTCGCCTATTTTTCAGGGGTGTTTTTCAAAAACGAGATTTAAATAAGGAGAAGAAAACAATGGTGTTTGAGACTCACTGTATGTCATGTCCATGTACTGAACTCTTGTTATTTAACTATAGCCGCGTTTCCACCGCAGGAACTTTCACCAGGAACTAGGAACTTTGGGCTGGTACTCGATGTGTTTACACCGCAGGAACCAGGGTCTAAATGAAGTTCCGGGTAAATATTTCCCCCTCCGATAGTCCCTGCTCATGAGGTAGTACTTTTTCAAAGTTCAGGAACTTTCAGGGGTGGGACTTGTGCGCTGCACAAGCTGATTGGTTGTGTTCACGCCGCATTTTGGTTGGATGACTCCACGCAGCATTTATTTATTTTTAACCTCCCTTTTTAAAAAATCTATTGCGGTTCGTGTCGTGGCTTCATGCAGTAAGAGTTGTCTGTCTGCAAATATGGAATTTAATATCAAACAGAGCGTTCATTTCAGAGGCTAAAATCAGGCTAGGAAAAATGCCTTTTATTTCTAAATTATAACAAATTTTGATCTAAAAAAACATACTAACATTATAAGGGCACCCCAGGAAACATTCTAAAATAATAAAATATAGGGACCTTTAATATAGGGCTTTTTTTCTGTTCCTTTTTTTTTTTTTCCTGTGTTGTTTAATTAGGTGATTCTAAGTTTAAATATTGATGATTACAAGCTTGGGGGAAATGCAATTAATTGCAATTAATTACAGCAAATTGTGAAATTATTATTTAAAAAAAGACAATGACTTCCCAGACAATGTTAGGAAGACTGTTCCAAAGTTTTGGTGCTAAATAGGAAAAGGATCTACCGCCAGCAGTCGATTTTGATATTCTAGGTATTATCAACTGGCCGGAATTTTGAGATCGCAATAGACGTGAAGGACTATAATACGTTAAGAGCTCGCTCAAGTACTGCGGAGCTAAACCATTTAGTGCGTTGTAAGTAATCAGCAATATTTTAAAATCTATGCGATGTTTAATAGGGAGCCAATGCAGTTTTGATAGAACCGGGCTAATATGGTCATACTTCCTGGTTCTGGTAAGAACTCGAACTGCTGCGTTTTGAACTAGCTGTGGTTTGTTTATTAAGCGTATTAATAGCATTACAATAATCTAGCCTTGAGGTCATGAACGCATTAACTAATTGTTCTGCATTTGTCACTGAAACCATATGTCGTAATTTAGATATATTTTTATGATGAAAGAATGTGGTTTTACAG
The DNA here is from genome assembly GCA_021554675.1 of Leuciscus idus. NCBI lineage: Eukaryota > Metazoa > Chordata > Actinopteri > Cypriniformes > Leuciscidae > Leuciscus > Leuciscus idus. The sequence continues at coordinate 37,374,119 of CM038632.1, read as the reverse complement.
ATGATAGAAACGTGGCTTTCAAATGGGAGACATTCTAACCGACCAATCAGATAATACAACTTCCCCCACCATACTAAATGTGTGACAGTTATCCGACCATCTCTGTACAAACATGTTTATCACTATCAGCACTTCTGTGCCTTTAGGTATCATCATTCAGTGCACTTGTGAACTCTCCTGATCTTGCTCATATTCTGTACAGTTGGTTTGATCACATCATTAGAAACAAGTGTGAATAATTTTGAGCCGTTGTGTGTAAATTATGACGCTTGTTGTAGTTGTGTTTAACACTAGTTGTGTTGCAGCTTGGGTTTACTGTTTTGCAGCACAAGTGCATTGAAGTTAAAAATGTGTTTTAGTGAGTAAGAATGTGTGTAGAGTTTTGCAAAAAGAGTGCATGATATTGAGTGTATATACAGAAACCACCAGACCAGAAGTTCTTTAAGGAAGTGCGTCTGTTTCTGCCTTTGTCATCTCTTGTTGTCGAGTGGAGGTCTTGTGCAGGTTTAGGGTTATTCTGTGCTAAGTTTGTTGTTGCTCAACACTGAAAATAAGTAGTTAGGGGAGACCGGGGACAGTTGCAACATGTCATTTTTCTCCAATCAGATGACACTCATACTGTACATGCACAGTTAGACCCTCCCCCCACCAAAAAGACAGTAGACATATTCAACATCTGCTGCTGCATTTATTGAACAAAACTTGTTTTGGAGGTATGAAAGTAAAAATTTTCATGAGATATATTTTTGTCTTACTGTCCTGAAATTTTGTATGAATTAATCAAAACTTACTTAGTTTGAATTGTTGTTGTGTTGACTTCTAAGTGCCATGGTTAGCATGTGTCAGAGTCAGTGTGTCTCAGGCGTATGATGTTCTGTCATGGCTCATGGCTGATAGGGTTGGGGACGGTTGCAACCAGTTATAAATTGCATGTTTAATAAAAGTTTGTTGCATTGCAAATTGTTCAATTCTTCCTGTCTGACACTGACATATGGAGGGATTGAATAGCATCTGTAACCTGATCACTGAATCTGTGTAGGCCTATGTTCTACACATGAACAAACAAAACTCAATAACTGTTATTGGATAAATATCACTAAATAAATAAATAATAGGCTACAATAATATTATTGAAATGAATAATACTATAATATTATAGTAGGCCTAAAACAGTTAATATTTTCAGAATTATATGCTCATTGAGACAAAAAGCTTAAGTTAATTAATTAAATTTAAGGTATTTTTAACGTGTTGCAACCGTCCCTGGGTCAGACTCAGTTACAACATCTGACTTCTTCCATTCAAATTAATACTGTGAACGATATGTCATATACAATCATCTTTATATGGTATGGGTAATTAGCAGACAGATGCAAGTTTAATATATACAAATTTGGTTGGTCTAGTCCAAATAGTCTCTGAGTAACTGAGAGAAATGCAAAAAGTGTTGCAACTGTCCCCGGTCTCCCCCTAATGCTACATTTAATGCTAGGGTTTTTTTGGTACTTTTGATGCTACGATTCTTATTTTGAGGAATATGTTTTATTCTCATTGAATTTCGTAAAGCATCTGAAAACTGTGTTTGAGATCAGTTCATGTGTAAATGTAAATGCGAGTGAACTTTTTCCAGTGTGTTAGTGAGTTCATCCTGTGGTTTAAACACTTCAGTGCATTATATACTATATGTCTATTCCCCCAGTTAAAGTACTTTTTAAAAACTCTAAGTCTACATTTAAAAATGCAAAAAAAAAACCTTTTTCTACATATACTAACTCTATGAAAACATGGCAAACATGATTCAGTGTCTAATAGTTCTGTCAAAACACTTGCGCTAGTTTACTATCCAACATGAACATAGTGTCATAGTGCAACGACTGTCAAAATACATCAGAATGAATCACTTTAAACCAAAACTTCCTATGCTGTGTATATGCAACAAACAAGCATGAGCTGAGTCAACCTGAAACTTTCTTAAACAGGCGTTGGAAACCGTAAACTGGACATCAGTGTCACAACAGCAAACAGAACAGTGGTGGAGACCTAGTCTAGTTTTTTTGTGGGTAACTATTTACACACACAAAGAAAATGATCTAACTGTGTATTGTGTCGCTTTGATAGAGCATTTCATTCCCTGTTTATTTGGTGTCAAAGAAGATTGTAATAGTTGAAACCTCCTAAGCTGATCTCTTTAATTTTGTGCTGGATGTTGAAATGTTAAAAAAAGTGTTCGTAAAAAAACAAACAAAACTTTAAAGAAACATGAAACCATAATATTCATATTGAAAATATTGTATAATTACATGTCAGCATACTCACAGTTTGAAAATGACTTCTATAATATTTTATTTTATTACGAAGCTTTGTCTGGATCACCCAACACAGTTTTGTGTTCTGAACCTCAGAAAGATTACAGCAAGATTAGATTTCTTGAGCATTGCATGTTTGCACTATATCTGAAACTTAGGAACTAACATGTTCCTTGTTGTTGTTAAACACCTCAGGTAAATAATTTGAAATGTAGGTTTGTCAAAAGAAAAACTGTGAAGTTATATATTAAAGGTGCTCTAAGTCATGTCACGCGTTTTTTAGGCCAAAACATTTTTTGTCACATACAGCAAACATCTCCTCACTATCCGCTCGCTGCCTGTCCCCTGAACACACTGTAAAAAAACGCGGTCTCTCTAGACAGCCCAGGCTCTACAAACGGCAACAAAAACAAACTGGGCTCACCCGCACCACGAAACACAACAAACAGTGCTCCAGCCAATCACTTGCAAGAAGTATTTGAGGGTGGGGTTTGGGGGGTTAGTGCGCGTGCACATGAAGGGGGTGTGGAGGAGAGAGAAGCATGAAGAGGGAAGTTTGAATTATGGCCGACACACGACTAAAGAGACGACGTTCCAATGAACAAATTGTAAAGAAGAGGGACAAGGATAAGGAACGCGCGAAGTCCCGAATTTACATCGGAAAAACCCTCGAAATATGGCGAGAACTCCGCCGGCAGAAGGGCTTCCAATCCGACATTTAGTTGCTCTGTTTTTGCAGAACAGGTAAATCCATGTTTCTTTCTAAATTGACGTTCATGTTCGCCAAACCAACACAAGGATGTAATTAGCTAGAACTATGCAGTCAGCGTTAGCTTTGGTGAATACAACATGTATGTTTCTAGCAGCTAGCGATCAATCTCTATTGTAAATGGTCAAGCAAATTCACAGTAGGCCGACAATTTGTGTGAATTATTGTTTTCACCCACTGTTTGTTATGGATTTGAATGTTCATTTATAGGCTATTGACAACTTTGACTAAATTTGTTTACGCCGCCGCCGTTGTTTATGCTCACTGGGAAACGCGAAGCTAACGTTATCTTGCTATTATTGCGTCCTTGTATGGGAGCTAACGTTATAGTATAACCTCAGGTGGCGAAACGATTAAGATAATGTTTCTCTTTTTCTGCATTCTGTTCTGCAATATATAAAAGCATTTATCTAACTTGGTGACATTCCACATTGAATGAAGTATCAGTAAAACTTAACTTTGTTTTTAGTGACTACTTTGACTTTCCTTTATGCCGGAAGGGAGGGGAGGAGGGAGGAGACGGGATGAGGAGGAGGGAGGGTCTAGCTAGCCTCCGTTTTGTTTGACAACAATTCGAATGTCAACACTCCCGGCATCACTTAGAGCACCTTTAAAAAAGTTAAAAACATTAAAAAAAAATTATGGTCATCAGACTGATTTAAAAGAAATTAAAGAATAAGTTACATTTAAAGTTGTATTTAAAGAAAATAGACAACATGCCTTGCTTTTGTGGTAGACAAATGTTTAAACGTTTAAAATCCCGTGTCATGTTTTACTCAGAATTTTTAAGTCAAATGTGAGTGATAAAATCTAAACTAGGTTAAAACGGTTGCAGAAACACCAAAGACAGTTTTAAGTTGCTAAGAGGTTGTGATTAACAGTATCAAAAGCAGCACTAAGATCAAGAAGAATAAGGATGGAGAGAAAACCAGAATCTGAAGATATTAGCAGATCATTGGTGACCTTGATCAACACTGTCTCTTTACTGTGGAGTTTATGAAAACCAGACTGAAGGGGCTCAAAAAGATTATTAATAGTAAGATGACTGTGTAGCTGCAAAGCCACAACTCGTTCTAGTGTTTTTGCCAGAAAGGGGAGGTTTGATATGGGGCAATAATTATTAAAATTGTCCAAATCAACATTATGCTTTTTTGGAACCGTTGTGTTACAGCAGCAGTTTTTAATGCAACACCAGAGTCGTAGAGAGTCGTTAATAATGCTGAGAACAGCCGGACACAAAGAGTTATTGTGATCAAGTGTGCAAGTGGTGGCTTTCATACGTGATCCCTCCCTAGTGAGAAACTCTGAGGCTACGTTTACACGTGGATGGCTATTTTCATAAACGGACATTTCACCCCTCTTCGTTTTCAAAAATAACATTGTGCACACGAACCTGTGTATATGCTATCAAGAGCATGCCAAACCTGTAGGTGGCAGTGTAACGAGAAGCTCAAGCCCACCTTAGCCAATCAGAATCCCGAAAATAGTCACATTCTGTGACGTCGCGGCCTAAAACTCAGTTTTTCTCAGTTTACATGCAAACGTGCAAACGAAGATTTTCAAAATCTCCACTCTGGCCGGAGTTTTTAGAAAGAATCGGTTTCATTGGCGAATCCTCCGTTTGCGTGTAAACGAAGGGCGCAAACGAAGGGAAATGTCTCCGTTTTTCTAAATAACCATGTACATGTAAACGGGGCCTGAGTCAGTTTGAGAAAAATGAGTAAAAGACGTTCTAGAGAAACTGGGCAAGCAGAGTGTTGAAGAGGAAACTGGTGTAGCATGAATTAGGTTATGGACATTGTCAATTTTAGAACTGAAAAAATTAAGAAAATTATTACGCAACTGATTTGAAACAGGTATAGAGTTGCCAACGTTAACTTTGTTTATAGTTTAAAAAAGATGTCTGGGATTGCTTTGATTATTATCAATAATCTGAGAAAAATAAGCTTGTAGACTCATTTTGCAGCTCTATATTCCCCCAAGTGGGCTTTCCAAACTTGATAAAATACATTCAAGCCAGAGTCACGCCACTTACACTCCATTTTACGACTACCTGTCTAATTAGAGCGCATGTTGTCATCAAACCAAGGGCAGTACGAACAAAAGTGACATGGCGTGACTTCAAGGGAACAAAAGAGTAGCTCTGAGCAAACACACTCTTGAAAGGAGTTTAAACAAGAACAAGCTTTGGCGCAAAAAGAACAAAACGGATGCGGTTTCTTTCATTGAACAACTTCAGTTTAAACCTCTGACCAATGTCATTGATGGATGCACCACAAATGTGGTTTGTGAATGGTAACAGGAAACAGTGCGAGTTCTGCTGTATGTACAAGGGTGTTGGTTTTAATAAAGACTCTGAGCTCTCATTTCTCAGTAAAACGCACAGAACAAAAAGTGCATCACCCTTTACTGCGTGTTCAATAAACATGTACATCTCTTCCTCTGTGAAAAACGACCCAAAATATGCTTAGAGCTCCACCTAGTGGTTATATTATCAAACTTAAAGGAGAAGTTCACATTTGAGACAGCTTGATAATAGAATAGAATATAATTTATTGTCCCCTAGGGGAAATTTGTCTTGGACTCAAGAGTGCGTAGTGCATAGTAGTAGCTGCCATTACAGACAATAGATACATGTCAAATACAAATAACATCTAAAGATGTACACGTAGGCTACATACACACAAAAAAACGAAAAAACAAAACAAACCCAGCAGAACAGAAAACAGCAACAAGCATTGCACTCTTCCCAGGCCTCAGCGTACAAATCTATTTAAAATTTTTTTTTTTTTTGCAGAAGGAATAATTGAGGGTGCCACATGTGTAAGGCCACAACACACATGGACTACTTTGTCTAAGACTGTTAACCCTTTGGGGTGTTCGGCTTCACACATCTGGATACCAATAATACTTTGTAGTTTCACCGATAACTCTCTCTACATGGATTCTTACTGCGGCAAGTCCACGTGTGGACTCCAGCTCTACTGGGCTCAATTGTTTCCTTCCTTTAGTGAAAGCTGGGATCTTCAGCTCAGCATTATTCAAGCTAATAGATTCTGCCACGTTAAACCCTCGATCGGCCAGTATTACATCACCTGCACTGATGCATTCCAGAAACCCAGAATTTTCCGTGACACGTTTGTCTGATGTTCTGCCTCCCCATCCCTTAGATATGAATATGACTGTTCCTTGTGGAGATATGCCTATTAGGTATTTCATGGTGTGATGATGTTTATAGGTCGAATATGTTTGTGCTCTTGCTTCTAAGTCTTTGGGTTTTTCTATAAAAATGTCAAAACAATCTTATTATGCAGACACATCTAGGGTAAGTTTGTTTAAATATCATGGGCATTGACAGCTGAAGCTCTTCTCTCTGTGGCCAAAATACAAATGATGGGACAAGCTTTGCATGTACTGTAGCATGTCAAGGGTAGTTCTAAAAGTTCTGCTTGCTGTCGCTATCGACATTGGAAGAGAACACTATAGAGCAAGGGACAGGTTCATTTTCATCCTCATAAGAGTTAAAAGAAGATGTTGGAAAGGAGAGAGGGTTGCGTGTGTCGGAAGACATGAAATAACACTATATAAAACTACTTGCAGCTTGGCAAACGTGGGGAGTCCAGTCAGTGCTTTCACTTTTTCATCGTCATTTGCAAAAGTCTGTCCGTCCAATGTTTCTAATTTGGTTTTCAGCCTGCGGTTTTCCTCCCTGAGGTCGTCACACTCCTGCTGTAGCTTTGCACTCCTTTCAAACTTTATTTGAAGTTTTACGCTAGTCAGATTTGTGTCATCAGATCTTCCTCTGCTATAAAATCATTTTACTCATTTGTATCCTCATGAAGTTGATCATGTAGAGAATAACACTGGATCTGAGCCAGATTCAGACACATCAGTCCTGCCAAACCTGGTTCATATATTTCATATATTCTGTTATTCAAAACACGCACAGATTTGTACAGATGTCAGAATGGGGAATTTGCTTGAGTCATTATTGTTGAGTTCAGAAACTCTTGATCTACTGGGATTTTCACAAACAACATCTCTAGGGTTTACAGAGTAAAAGTGTGTGAGTGTAACTGTGTGTTATTGTATGTTCTGTATTATATGAGGTATTATTTCTATATGTTGACCAATAGGCCTGTGTTTCAGTGACCGACACAGAAACTGTTATCTAGAGATCCAGAGCTGACGACTGATATAATGATGATTTAATGATGGCATAGATTAATGTGGAGTCTGGTGTTGATAGATCAAACTGAAGGACTGATGAATGGAGCAGGAGGAGCACATCACTCAGAAACCTTCTGATCTCTGACTTAACAAGTTACAGTTTCGTAACTAAATTACACTTTTTGTTATGAGTCAGCAGAGACACTTAAAGGTAAAAGATCGCACTGCATTCTCTGACTAATGTCAGAACTGGCGAGTTTGTGAAGAGAAAGAAATACTGAGAGGTGATTTACTCAGTGTGATTTCGTCTTGGATGGGGATGCTATAGTTTCTCAAGAGAGAGTTCAAATGTTAATTTCCAGAAACGCACTTTGGATGGGACACTAAGACCTGGGGTAGAATTGTCTGAGGCCTGACCGGTATGGAGCCAGATCAGCCAAATGTAGCATTAACAGCTTATTTTCAGTGTCGAGCAACAACAAGCTTTCAACAGTACAGAATAACCCTAAACCTGCAAAAGACCCGATAACAAGAGATGAAAACTGCACACAGAGACACACTTCCTTATAGAACTTCCGGTCTGGTTTCTGTATACACTCAATCTCATGCACTCTTTTTGCAAATCTCTACACACATTATAACTCACTAAAACATTCATCATGATGCTGCAAAACACCAAACACAGCTGCAGGCGAGTGTGTGTGGTAATATATGAATTAATAAATAATAATTCCTTAATCAGTAAACATAGATACAAAAACAACCTGTTTATTAGATCTCATGGCTGGGGAAGAAAATGTTTGAAAGGTTTTGGGGGAAAACTCACAACACCTGTATACTTTTATAGACATAACTTCTGTGAGCATGTGCATCAGGTCTCTTCTCTCGACTGAATATCTTTCTCTAAAGGACAACTGCAAATGGTACTGAGTGTTCAAAAAGAATAAAAGAAGCAAATATATATATATATATATATATATATATATATATATATATATATATATATATATATATATATATATATATATATATATATAGTCCCTTTTACGAATTAACAACATAAATTATAACCATATGCATAATTAAAGCCTATGCAGTAAAACACACATAAAACCATTATAATTTTTAACCCCAGCACATGCCGAAATTATAATCCGGGATCCCCCTCAAATGTCAGCTTTCTAAGGTCTGATGCACATGAAACTCATTCTGATGATCCTCTAATTTAAATTTTCTAATTTTAATTAATTCATTCTGAAAACCCCTGCAATATATTTTCTGTTCAGACATTCACAGACCTGAGGGCAGAGATCAAAAAGATAAACTAGGGGACAGCAGGGGCGAAAGTACCATTTTTCAGAAAAACATCATTTGAAAAGATGATGTTTTAGACAGAGATATATTTTTGCTGTGGTCAGTCACTCACAAGTGTGGTCTATCAATACCAGGTGGTATTTTGTAAAAATGTAGAAGGACTTCAGTATAATTTCACTTTGAACTTAAGACTGCTCATGTTACTTTCGACCCCGTCAGTTGGGACGAAAGTAACACAACAATATACAAGCTAGATTTTTTGTGTTACTCTTGTTTTTTTTGTTTTTTTTTATTAGCCTAAATATACCTGAGTATGACCTTGTTAACATGGCAATGTCAATCTATTTGATAAAATGTGTTTTCAACATGAACAATATGAAAATTAAATTAAATTACCATAATATAAATTCTCAACATAATGTAACAATAGTCATGTTTCCATCAAGCTGTTTTTATGAATACATTTAAAATCTGCATAAAAACATCAGGATGGAAACCCTGCAAATTCATAGGTGGAGGTGGAAAAGCTATAAGGTATGGCTAAAACCTAAATGTGACTAGGGTAAATGGAAACAGATTGAGTGAAAATCAGCTGATTTAATAATCATAAACATCTGGCTGAATCAGACCTCTATCTGTCTTACTGACCCTCACTCTTGCCATATTCTGTTGGTATAATATGACATAAACATGTTTTAATAAATGCTGCAACACAGAGAAAGTCACCACATTAGCAGCGCGACAAAAGAAACACTTGTTTTCACTATAGCGGGACAAAAGTAACAAGTGTTACTTTCGTCCCGACAGGAACTCCTGACATTTAAACCCGATTTACTTTTATACTGAAAAACTCTGACAAGGCAAACTTCAGGATGTGTTACAGCACTTAATAACCTGTAGATTGATCATTACTGTGTGACATGAAACAAAAAACACAACTTGTAATTAGAAAAAAAGTACCGCTTCAGTAATTTACTTATTGAACTCGAAAACTGCTTTCCGGGCGGGAAACGATGACGAATTCACGTGATATTTGGCAGCTCCGTCAAGGGTTGCGTACTAAACGTGCTGTCATAGCTTGAAATGCTAATATAATCAGGGCTCTGAGAAAATCGCTTTGTTACTTTCGTCCCGCGTTACTTTCGCCCCGGTTCTCCCCTAATTTCAAATATATATGGTAAATTCTCACACAGACATAATGGTCGGTTCACGGTTGCATTCTTGCATTGAAGTGTATGAGAACTTACAACAGTTGAAAGTTTTTATTTTTTTATCTGGCCTGTAAACCCCCAGAGGTCTGTGTATTACTGCAGAGGAGAAATGTCAGGGGTTTACAGACGACAATAATGTCTTTGTGAATGAAACTTTGATAATGTTCGTTGTTGTGTGGGCAGGAAGAGGACAAGTGGGTAGGTGGGTCCGGGGCTATGCCCGCCCGGGAATCTTTTTTGAAAAATAAACCATTAAATGGCACTTTCTGGAGAGTTTTGTGCAAAGAAATGGAGAAATTGAGTCTTACATGATATGTGAAAAACTGCAAGGTTAAGAGCATATACTTTGCATTGTTGTAGTATCAACAGGTATTAGGATATTTAGCATTTACATTACTGTTAATCAGTCATGACTCATGCTGACTGAATAGATTGCTAGTTTATTTTGTGTAGCCAGCTAGCAGTTCTCGGCAGTTTGCTGATAATCCGGTGTCTGGAGTAAAATGCTCAAAACATCTCCTGAGAAAAATCACATGGTCAACCTAGTCTTGGTTATTTAATTTTGATTTAGTCTTATTTTCCTTACCTTGTCATTCAAGGCCAGGGCACTTTTTCTACAATCATTGTTGTGCTGAACTTGACAATATTGATCTGCTGAATCAAGATGACAATCTTTCACTCAAATTCCTAGACCATACTCCACTTGTACAAGTTGATGAACTTAAATAGCTCTTTACTTACTCGCAAGCAAACTGTTGCTGTAAATGTTTTCCTCATGTGTGACTGGACTTTTGTTTTCTATACATAAATATACAGGATACTTTTTGTCCTTTCTTTTTATTTATGTGTATATATGCGAGTATGGGTGTAGGTGTGCGTATGTATGTATGTATATACATATGTGTATGTAAGGGCTAAATGTTGTCATGCATCTTAATACTGCAATATGTTTTATACATGGGTTTGTTTCCGCAGTCGGTGGGGCCAGTGGGGCGAGTGGGGCGAGTGGGGCGAGTGGGGCGGGTGGGCCGGGTGGGGTGGGGTGGGGCGGGCGAGGCGGGATGAGGGAGAGCTTTAGCCTCCGGAGACCCAGAGAAAAAAAGTTTTTGGAATTTAGTTTTTTTTTTCATGTCACCGCATTGTTTTAGAGCATAAGAAACAAATGGTCAAATAACTTTTTTGAAAAATAATATTTTATTGATGTTATGCTCTTTCCTCTGTAGTGGACACCATGTCTAAATTGTTTGAAAAATAAAATGACATGAAATTATATATATAAGCAAAAACAATGGGATTTATTTAATTTTTTTTATCACCAATACATTTTGGGGTTTCAGGATTTTTTTTAACCAAAATTTGTATAAAGATGATTCTCAACTATGTTATGAAAGATATAACGGAATGAATTGGTACACCATTTTACTTTATGCAATATGTGTTACAGAGCGGGCTCCCGCACCGCCTCCTCTCCACCACCAGATGGAGCCTTCACCGGAATACTAGTTCACTCTGGAACTCTAATCCCCATAATGCTTCATACCTGGGACTGATTGCGCACACACCTGCACCTCATTCAGACTCTCTGTTTAAACCACACTCAAATAGAAGATCAGTGGGAAGTATTGCATTGACCTGCCCTGCTCATTGAAATGGGAGAAATGCCCTTATGGTTAAGACGCATTAAGCTAGGGTTACAGTACTGGGTAAAACTTAGTGGGTGTAATCATACATTCCCAGCAAGGTGTCTGTTGCAAGAGGTTTCTGGAGATAATAGATACAATAATTTTTTTGTCATAATAAATAAGTGGGCAGGGAAGATGAGCATGGATCAGGGAGGTATTGTAGAACACACAAATTGGTTACCTATGCCCTATTGGGTGCTGCCTGAAATGTGTGTTGAGTTTGGTTTTCTTCAGGAAAAAAATAAATGTGAGGTGGCACCAAAAATAGAGGAATATCTTAATTCAATCAGTGAGAGCACTATGATTATTTTTACAGATGGATCTAGAGATCTAGTTAGTGGGAAAGCTGGATTTGGGGTATATGTGGAACTGTTAGGGTTGGAAATTGGTCGACGTATTTCTAATGGAAGTTCTGTTCTTACTGCTGAGTTAATGGCAATTTTATGGGCTCTATGGTGGATTGAGGAAGTAAAACCTAGAGAAGTAATTATTTGCTCTGATTCTGCAGCTGCTCTAGAAAATTTAAAAGTAGGAAAATCTAAAGCTCGTCCTGACATTGTATTTGACATCTTGAATGTGTTTTTTAGAATTAGGTTTGATTCTAACATCAGTTTTTGCTGGGTTCCCGGGCATGCTGGGGTGAGGGGGAATGTGCGGGTAGATAAAATAGCAAAGGAGAGCTTAGGAAGAGAAGTAGATGTCCATGTATTATTAGGGAGGGTGGAACTGAGGGAACAAATTAAAGAGGGTTTAATAAATGAATGGCAGAGAGGGTGGGAAAAGGAAATTAGGGGTAGACACTACTTTTCCATACAACCTAAAGTTAGGAAAAGACGTTCATTTAACATTTTGTCACGTAGGGACTCAGTTAAAATGTGTAGATTGAGGTTGGGGCACTGTGGGTTAAATTATTCTTTGTGCATTGTAGGAAAGCATGTTTCTGGCTTGTGTGAATGTGGGAGTCTTGAGACAGTAGGGCATGTTTTCCTGGAATGCAGAAAGTATAGGGCAGAAAGAAATATATTCTTTATTAAACTGACAGGACTTGGAGTTAAGGCTTTTTCTCTTTTATCTTTGTTTGGTCACAGTGATGAGCATAAACTGATCTCAAAGGCAGTTCTTCAGTTCTTGCATGATACAGGACTGTATGTAAGAATTTAAGTCAAACCCTGACCTGTGGAGGGCAGTAATACGCTCAGCAGCGTCTACACTGCCGGAATCCTATATAAGAAGAAGAAGAAGTATTGCATTGCCACGGCCTGTAATTTCTGAGCGTTTACCCTATCCTACTGCTCTAGTTGCCGACCTCGGATTGTTATCTCACTTCTGCCTGCTTGTTGCCTGTCTTGACTTGGATTGCCCTTGGATTATTGTTTCTTGCTGCCTGCCCCGATCTTCTGCCTGTTACCTGACTACTCTCTGTGTTGATCTCTGATTTCCCTGTTTTGCTGTTCCCTGACCCCTGCCTGTTTGACGTTCCTTCAATAAAGCTGCAAATGGATCCTACTCAATCTCCTGTATCATTACAATATGTGGGTAAAATGGCCATAAATTAATATTCCCATTCAATGCAATGTATCTATACACTTTATCTAATGTGCACAATAATGTGTTCTTGGAGCAATATATGAAAAAAGAAGTGCAATAATTGGAGTAATAATTAGCAACATTTTAATAATAATATGTAATATTTCATAGGAATATTGATGTATAATTTATTTCCATATTCACTTGTGGTGTCTCCCAGAATGCCTGATAAACATGATGTAAGTCCTGATGTCTCTACATGTATGAAATCAATGCCCTGTTCTGGAACAGAAAGTCATTTTTTTATTTGAAACCCCATAATGTTTTCCTGAGATGTTGGTTTATGAAATACAATTTGAAAAGTAGTCCGATTTAAATTATAATTACAATATATTATCATATTTCCTACATTTGATCACTAAATTAATGTCAGACATTTTTAAAGACCAAGGAGAAGTTGTTTTTATGGTGAAACCTTTTAACATTTGGTGTCTCTGGAAAGTCCTGAATGTGCTCTTTACAGACACACAGGTGTGACATGTGACATGTATGATGTCAGAGAAATTCACTAAAATATAATGTCCACTACAGTGGACCAAAGTCTATTCCTGGGTCCCAGGAGGATAGTGAGTGTGAATGCACATGTGCTGTATTATCTGTCTTTGTCTCGAGGAAAATGGTATTGAGCTTTAAATTATGCCATATTTTGTATATGACCCCATACAGTATGAAATGCATAGCAATATTTACTTTGTAACTTTATGTAACTTTGGCTTGTATGAAGTTGAAGGGGAAAAGGACCTGGATAAGAGCCACACTTTATAGAAGTAGGGCTCCAGACTGTGACCAAATGGGCAACAAGAGTTTGCACTGGTGTGACCATTAGAGAGCTGCAACTTATGTTACATACCAGAAACATCAACGGCAAACAGAACGAAACTGCGCAGTTCAGAAGCTGGAAGTTTACTGAGAGTGAAAGTTCTCCCCTTAGACATTCTCTGCTCATATTCTGACTAGAATCTGAGTATGATGACGTCAGGCTAGTCATTGCCTAGTTGTTCAGATAAATTAGTATATGTCCATGTGTATGTTCTCTGTTTATATCGATTTGTTCTGTCATCTTGCCGTCATTACTGTCGTCTTGTTCTGTCGTCCTTGCTGGAGTTTTGATCTGTTATCCTTACTATCATTTATGTAAACTGTTTCAAATGTGTACAGACGCAGACCTCACACAAAGCTGTCAAAATAAAAGCACAGTAGCCTAGGTTTACAAAATAATTTCATTGACATACTGGACTGTAAGATGTACATTTATTAATTTAGCAGATGCTTTTATCCACTTATGAGGAATATCTCAAGAAATGTGCCACAAAGCCACAATATTTCTAGAATATAATACCAGGTTTATTAGAAAGCTATAGGAGACAAGCAAGAGCAGAGGAGAAATATAGAGATATTGTTGTTGTTGTTGTTGTTGTGAGTGCCTTGTTTGGTTTAATGTTGTGTTGTTCAGTAAGGATTGTCTTCAGCATTTCAAATTCAATTTTTGAATTCAGAAGTTGCGATGGCCTGAGCAGAGATGGGGGAGAAACCCATTTCACTGAGGAGGTGGGAGTGTGTGGCTACAATGACTGTGAGTGTGTGATTCTGATATTGGGGAGAAACTCATTTCACTGAGAGATTCTGTAGTCAAATCAGTTATAAAACAGGACGTACTGGGGTGGGAGTGTGTGTCTTCAGTGACTGTGAGTGTGTGATTCTGATATTGATACTGCCTCCGCCTATATCAGTAGCACCAGTGGATCTTCTAGCCACTAACCACCAAATCTATTGAGTCATCTCAGCCTTAACAAACCTGCTAACAAGCAGTATTGCGGCGTATAAACTTAAAAAGCAATCCAAACGCCGCAGCAGGCTTCGACATGTGGGTTTATACTGAAGACCCGTCACGCTGAACCATTGCACATGATGGGATGTCTTTATTGTTCCATTTCACAAGCTTAGAAAGATCCAACACTTACTTTAATAGATGCATTTCATCAGCCGTGCAAAGATCCCTCAGACAGTGCAGTAACAGAAGATGAAGATGATGAAGATGATGATGATGATGATGGTCAACAGAAAGTTTCTCCTATAATAAAAAAAATATAATACTAATAAATTCTTTATAATAAAAACATAATAAACGGTTGTAGTTTAAATTCGCGCTGACACTATATTTACCTTTTTTGAAATAATCCATTAAACCTGCGGAGAAACTAAGAGCGTGAACTAATGAATATTCTGCAAGTGTGCAACTCTCATGGGATGAATTCACATCATGATCTGCGGATTGTCCGTGACTTCACATTTTTTGATGCGGGTGTAAATGTTTTGTACCATATTCACTGCAGAAACTGCAGCAAACGTGTGTGTGTACGAGTTTCTTAATCAGTGATTTGTAGAATAGGATTAGTCATTAGTGCTCCTGTAATGAAGAACTGTTGTGTTTGTGGGAGAGAGAATTTTTTTTGCAAAAAGTTAGCAATTTTCTCCGTGACGTCAAATGTACTGATACACACATGTGTGTGTGTGTGTGTTCTCTACAACTACAGATTCCCCTGTCACAGGCACTCAGTGTATTTGCACTAAAAATAACTTCATACGCAAGCTTATACCTGTGAACATGAACAGAAAAACACACACACACCGCATCGGGTCTACACACTGCAGACGAGTAACAACAGCAAGATTACAGAACAAATGGACATAAACAGAGAACACACACATGATGAACATACACACACACATGATGAACATACACTGATTTATCTGAAAAAGTAGGAACAATACAGTAAAGACGACAGAACAATACAATATAAACAGAGAACACACACATCAACATATAGGCTACTAATGGTAACACTTTATAATAATGTTCCTTCATTAATGAGTAACGCACTATTAACATTCTATTAACTAACAAGCAACTCTGATTAATGAATAAGTATAGCACTCGGTTAAAGGGATAGTTCACTTTGAAATGAATTTTTGGTATGTTTTAGCTTACCTCAAGGGCATCCAAGATGTAGGTGTCTTTTTTTTCCGCAGTAGTTTCAATTTAGATATTTTAAGGTCAAACCGTTCTTGTCTGTCAGTCATATAATGCAGGTCGATGGTCACGGTCTCAAAACACAAGCACAGAGTCCAAATTAAAACAATTCCCCGTCGTCCAAATTAAACAATTCCCCATCGTAAGTACACATTGATGGCCTAAGACACGAAACGAGCGGTTTGTGTGAGAAAACGAACAGTATTTATATCGTTTTTACCTCTTATACGCAGACATGTCCGAGTGATCTGATCTGACGTGTACGCAGACTGGTGCATAGATATATACACACTAGATGTCGCCTTGTCTACGGCAGTTCATTGGAACGAATGTCTTTAAGTTCTACCGCCAATAGAAAAGAAGAAGAAGAAGAAAAACAGTTTGAGTTCAGTTTCAAATGCAAATGAAAAGTTTGTGCAATATGTTGTAAGAATGCCTCAACCTTTTAATATTGGCATTAAATAATTACTTACTTTTTCACAGAGCACTGGTATACTGCAGTTTGTGTTAAATTGTGTTTGGGTGGTTATTAATAATAATAATAATTTGTATTTATATATCACTTTTCCAACACCCAAGGCCGTTTTACAAAGATAGGTTCAGGAATAGAACAAACTGAACATCACCATTAAAGCACAATACTGATACCAAGGGCAGAAAGTAATACAGAGGTCATATCATATCATAACATATCCATAACAAGGTATAATTTAATTAATAAAGAGTAATATACAGGGATAAAATGTGTTTCTAAGAGGTTTTTGAAGGAGAGAAAGGTGGATGCTTGAACCACAACGCTAAAAGACCTTTGGGGGAGTCCAAGGCTTGAAGCTTCCCATACTCTGGGAAACAAATGGTTAAGTTTTCAGTTTTCGGCTATGTTTCGTTATAACTGTTGGGTTATATTAGTGATCATGTTCGCGGTGTGAGTGGGTTTGTTAATCTTACTTCTTGTAAACTTGGTTACAACTTTCCTCTTTTCTGCACTTGGGCAGGGGAGAGTGACGGGCGGTGTGTGTGTGTGTGTGTGTGTGTGTGTGTGTACGAACCAGATTCATACAACAGTCTACTTCCTTTTTACTACTAAATCCTCCTTCAAGCACTATTTCATGTTGCATGTTCGGAGTGTTCTGTAATATGTAAAGTATTGGAGTAAATGTAATTAGTAATTGTACTTAAGTCTCTTTTTGGCTACTTTGTAGTTTTACTGAGTATCAAATAAATTAGCAACTTTTACTCTCTTGACTACATTTTTGAATAAGTAAATGTACTTTTTACTCTAATACATTTGTGATGAGTAATGCAATTCATCTCGTTTTCGAGGGGCTCCCACCACACAGTGTATAACAGTCACTACATTTCAACAAAAACAAAAATTAAACAAAATACAAATTTACAATACATCAACAAACAACAAAACACAAACATTCATTGAAAAATAACACCACAAAGTTGAAATAATAACAAATAATAAATGTACAACAAAGTATATTCATCAATTAATCTAATAATAAATAAACATCCAATCTAAACCAAAAATATATAAAGAAAAGAAAACTAAACAGTCACCTTCAATGATAGCATGTACAGTCCACCGCAAAATGAGAGTTTGTTTAAACATCCAAAATGATGTAATAGATCGAATATCTGCAGGTAAATTATTCCAGTCTATTGGTGCTTTGAACATAAAAGCTATTTTACCAATTGTTCTTTTCACATGAGGAACAAAAAATTAAGTCTGGACAGACTGTCTCGCTTGATAATTTAAAGAGAAAGGTACTAAATATTGATGTAAATAATTAGGATATTTAAAATAAATACATTTTAATATAAATAAAAAGCCAATGATAAATGTAGTCTAAAATGCAAAGATGGCCACTGAAGTGCATAATACATTGTACAGTGATGAGTTAAAAAAGAGCATTCCAAAACAAATCTGCAAAGTCTATTATATACCGTATTAAGTGGAGCAAGATCTGATTTTGATCACAATAATCAATGATTAGACATATGAGTTGAGAAACAACTTTCTTACAAACACTGTATGAGAAACAATTTTGAGATCGATGTAAAATACTAATTCAAAAATGGATTGTATGTAAAATGATTAATATGTAATTTGCAAATAAATATTTACATTTAAATAAATAAATAATAAATATGTAACATGCAAATAAATACCCTCTTTACATGATACTAAGAACAATTTTTAGATTTAAGTTTCTGTCTAGAACCAAAAATCATAATATAAGACTTAGTTTTATTAAACACTAATTTATAATCCAAAAGCCAATCTTGTAAAATATTAAAATCATACTGAAGAGATGGTTGAATTTGTGAAATATCAGAATTAGATATATATATATGACGGTATCATCAGCATAAAGTTGAACATTACAGTTTTTGAAAATGAACGGTAAATTATTGACATAAATGGAAAAAAGAAGTGGTCCCAATATTGAGCCTTGGGGCACACCCCTTGACAGAAAATCAGATTTATTCCCATATAATACCACACATTGTTTTCTATTATGCAGGTATGAATTAAACCACATAACTGAAATTTTAGAAAGACCAATGGTATGGAGTTTGTCTAAAAGCTAAAATTGCATCTGTGAGTTTACCATCAGCTGCAGCTCAAAACACATCATTAGTAAACTTAAGTAATGCAGTAGTTGTAGAATGATTGGATATAAAGCCAGATTGAGATGGTGATAAAATATTATTAATAAAGTAAAAAAAAAATTGTTTTTTTTTTGTGTTTTTTTTGTACTGTTACCCACATCTCTGAGCTCTTATTTGATGAACGAACTTGCACTAATTTCTGTTTGAAGAGTTCGAATACTCTTCATGGATTTCTCGTCTGCTTTTAATACTGTCCAACGTTATCTTCTTTTTTTTATTTTTTTTTATTATGTTTATTTAATTTTTCTTAAGAATAATTCGTCATAAAGGGAAAGACTGTAGAGCAGGTCTCGAATTTTAAATACTTGGGTACAATTATTGATGAGAACTTAATTTTGAAAGTAATGTAGAGTACATCCATAAAAAGGCATGACAATGTTTGGGTCTCCTTAGGAAATTAAGAAGTTTTAACATTAGCACGCACACTCTAACCACGCTATATCGATCAATGATTGAGAGTACTCTCGCACATAATATTGTTTCATGGTACGGCAATCTAACATTAAAACAAAAGAACAAACTCTCACAAATTATTAATCAAGCAAATAAGATTATTGGACACAAACAACAGCCACTTCAGGGCTTGGTTGATCATTTTATGGGAAAAATGGCAATTGCAATTTTTAAAGATTAAAGATTCACTCTACTTTTGATTTGCTCCCATCTGGGCGTAGACTCAAAATTCCCTTGGCTAGAAGCCTTTTTTTTGTGTGTAAATTTTGTATCTGTGTTGTTAATGTGTGATGTGTTTTTTAAGCAGTAATGTGAATGTATCTATGTCACCTGTGTCAAAGATACATTTCCACTCTGTGACAAACAGACTGGACAATAAAGTTCAACTTCTCTGAGTGGAGTTCCCAGAAGTTCAACTTCTCTGAGTGGAGTTCCCAGAGTGGCGTAGTTGTGTGAAATTATCATTTAAACTCACCTGTGGGTTTCTGGATCGGCACAAGAGAGTTTCTCTCATCATTGCCTGTGATGTGAATAAAGTGACAGTAGTGTGTAGGAGTTTAAACGCCTCATTAGTTTTGATTTGACATCAAAATTGGATTGTGATCCAATCGACCAAAACGAATCTTACAGTTTTTTGTTTTTTATCCTTGCACACAATTTGTGAAACTATGGCTCCTCTTGTCAAAACTACAGAGCCCCACACATGACATGCAGGAAAGAGTAGTAGGCTGAATCATGCGCACAATTTACTTTTTTTTCTTGCATGTCACGTCCAGGGCTTCGTATAAAACGTACTCGGTTACTAACGTAACCTCGGTTCTCTCTAGAGAGGAAACGAGTACTGCGTAAATCTTACGCTAGGGGAAAATCTCTTTTCCGCGAGATACTGAAGCCAAAAAATTATCCTTAATTTTGAAATAATGTAAAACGCGTTGCGGCAGCATGCAGACACAGGCGAGACGGCTTGTGCGCCTATTGGCTGCCCTGCGGCAACTGCAGCAGCCTATCGATAAGGCCCACTCGTGACGTCAGCTCCAATGGGGGCGCTTCGCGCCCAATACGTCACGTCCCGCCAGATGGGCGTGGTCTAGGGCTATAAACATAGCTTCGAGAGGCTAGCTCACTGGTTTTTCATCGCCGAAGCGAACCAGAGCGTGTGCAGGCACGGCAAGATACGCAGTACTCGTTTCCTCTCTAGAGAGAACCGAGGTTACGTTAGTAACCGAGTACGTTCTCTTACGAGAGGTACTCTCGTACTGCGTAAATCTTACGCTAGGGGAAACAGTGTAAAACGCCGTGCATGCTAAGATCCAGCACCAAAGTCCCAAGGGCAAGTGCCCGGGCTCATATAGTACATGATCATAAGGGACTCACAGAGAGCCCAGGAAAGAGTGGCTAGAATAGCATCATTCCTGTAATAATATAACATCTTATAAGGAGCAGTTATACTGATGATGTGTCGTACAGTCAGGGCGACCCCCGGCCTGGACTGACGAATATAGTGGGTCTTACACACTGCCCATAGAGCTGCGCGATCCAACAGCGAGCATTTGCTCAAGCAGTTTCAGTATTCTGGCCCGAACACATCAGGGCAGACAGTACCGATTTTAGACCGAAAGCAGCTTAGCCTGCAAGGCGGGAACCTCTAGGTTATAAAACCTTATAAATGTAGACGGGGAGGCCCAGCCTGCCGCCATACAGATATCTTGCAAGGCAATCCCACTAGACCAAGCCCACGACGAGGCCACGCCTCTCGTGGAGTGTGCTCTGACTCCAAATGGGCACTGTAAGCCCTTAGAGGTATAAGCCAGCGCTATAGCATCAACTATCCAACTGGATAGGCTCTGTTTCGACACGGCAAGTCCCTTAGAACGTCCGTAGAGTGAAAACAAAGAGCTGCTCTGTCTGTCTGAAAACAGACGTGCGAGACACATAAGCTCTTAATGCTCTGACTGGGCAAAGGAAGCTTGCGTCTCCTTCCTCGTCAGAGACCGGTAAGGCTGACAGGGAATGACCTGCGCCCTAAACGGTGTGTTGAGGGATTTTGGAACATAACCGTGCTTAGGTTTGAGTATAACTCTTGAGTCATTAGGCCCAAACTCCATACACGTCGCGCTTACTGAGAGCGCGTGTAAGTCTCCTGTGCGCTTCACTGAAGCGAGAGCCAGAAGAAACACTGTCTTGAAGACAGGTGTTTAAGATCAATCGTCTGTAAAGGCTCGAATGGGTCACCTTTCATGGCTTCCAGCACTGTAGAAAGGTTCCATACAGGGACTGAGGTAGGTCTGGGAGGATTCAGTCTCTTAGCTCCTCTAAGGAAGACGATGACTAAATCGTTCCTTCCTACTGACTGACCCAGCGTTGTTTTTGAGAACGCTGCTATGGCCGCCACATACACTTTGAGCGTGGAAGGGGTCCTGCCCTTGTCCAACAGCTCTTGTAGGAAGGAGAGAACCTCCGTCACCCCACAGTCTAGGGGCGACACGCCACGAGCTGTGCACCAGCTGGAGAACACTGACCATTTCGAGGAATAGAGACGTCGCATAGACGGAGCTCTAGCCTGCGTGATCGTGTTTAACACTCCGCTTGGGGAGGTCAGCGGGTACCCGTTGATGGCCCAAACATGAAGGGACCACAGCTCTGGGCGCGGATGCCAAAACGAGCCCTTGGCCTGAGAGAGGAGGTCCCTCCTCACTGGCACTGGCCATGGGGCAGTGCTTGCTAGCTGCATCAGAACTGGGAACCAGGGTTGGTTTTTCCAGAACGGCGCTACGAGTAGCACTGAGCATCCTTCTCTGATCCGTTCTATCACCTGAGGCAGGAGAAAGACGGGAGGAAAGGCATAGAGCGGGCGGCGGGGCCATACGTGAGCCAGCGCGTCCCTGCTCTTGGAGAAAAATTCCAGACAGTGAGCGTTTTCTTGAGACGTGAACAGGTCTACTTCCGCTCTGCCAAATTTCTTCCACAGCAGCTGGACTGTCTGTGGGTGTAGAGGCCATTCGCCTGTCGGAACATTGTTTCTGGACAGTCTGTCCGGTCCTACGTTCAGGAGCCCTGGCACATGCGCTGCTCTCGGCGAGAGCAGGTTGCGCTGAGCCCACACCAGGAGGCGTTCTGTCAGCCTGTGCAGGTTTCGGGACCTGAGGCCGCCCTGGCGATTTATGTAGGACACCACTGACATGTTGTCCGAGCGGACCAGGACGTGGTGTCCTCGTATTTAGGGACAAAAACGCGTCAGTGCGTTGTCTACTGCCAACATTTCAAGGCAGTTTATGTGTAGAAGCTTCTCCCTTTCTGACCATTGGCCGAAGAACGGTCTGCCCTTGAGCAGTGCTCCCCATCCCAAGGTGGAGGCGTCCGTAGACACTACCTTCACACTCGAGGAAGTCCCCAGGCTAACACCTGATTGGTACAAGTCGTTTGCTTTCCCAGGTTTCAGAGCTGTGATGCATTTCTGATTGACCTTGAGACGAAGCAGACCGGAAGCCCACGCTCGGCACGGTACTCGCGCTTTCAGCCAGAACTGTAGCGGGCGCATGCGAAGCAAGCCCAACTGAAGTACTGATGATGCTGAGGCCATGAGACCTAGCATCCTCTGAAATTTCTTGAGCGGGACAGATGCGCCGCAGCGGAAAGAGCTCGCTGCGCGCTGAATGTCTAGTGCGCGCTCTGGTGACAGTCGCGCTATCATAGACAGCGAGTCCAGTTCTGTGCCCAGAAAGATATTATCTGTCTGGGAGACAGAGAACTCTTCGCCCAATTGACCCAGATTCTCGAGGTGATCGAGCAAAATGGTCCTGTGCTCTATGAGCACCGAGTGAGATTGAGCTAGAATCAGCCAATCGTCCAAGTAGTTCAATACTCGCATGCCCTGTAGTCTGAGGGGTGCGAGCGGCTAGAGACAAGCCGAACGGTAGGACTGAGCACTGATATGCCTGGCCCTCGAAGGCGAATCTCAAACGTCGCCTGTGACGTGACGCTATTTGTATTTGAAAATATGCGTCTTTCAGATCTATTGACACAAACCAATCTCCTCGGCGAATGTGCGTGAGGGTTTTTCTGGTCGTGAGCATTCCGAACTGTTGCTTCGCAAGCACTCTGTTCAGTTGCCTTAGATCTAGTATGGGTCTGAGACCCCCGTCTTTTTTCAGTACCAGGAAGTATCTGCTGTATAGCCCTCCTTCACTCTGAGCTTGAGATAAAGGCTCTATGGCCCCTTTGCTCAACAGTTTCAAAATTTCGGCTCGAAGTAGGTGGTGCTACTTCTGTTTTTACCGTAGCTTCGACGCGCGTCACATAGCGGCGAGGGCGTCGGCGAAACTGTAGCGAATAGCCTCTTTCTATAATGTCTA
Organism: Leuciscus idus; assembly: GCA_021554675.1. Lineage (NCBI taxonomy): Eukaryota > Metazoa > Chordata > Actinopteri > Cypriniformes > Leuciscidae > Leuciscus > Leuciscus idus. The sequence goes on along the minus strand of CM038632.1, from coordinate 37,350,559 downwards.
GCACCCACTTCAAAACCCCCGGGTAGCCTTGCCCATGCATCTGCACGAATGGCTAGGGGCTGAATGCGGAGCGCGCTCTGGTCGCTCAGCGACAGAGGGGCTTCGGTGTGCTGTAACATAAGCGTCGCGCTTCGAGGCAGGGGGCGCGCTGATAACAGCGGGCAGATTGCCCGCGCTCGACTCCTTTGCGGTGGTCAACCGAGAGGGGAGGGCTGGGCGAGTCCCGTAGGACCTGTCATGTCTATGTGTGAATGTGGGCGCGGGATAGCGGGCACATTTACAACACTGAGAGCATTGTCCGCCTGAGCAGAGCGAATGCACGTTGGTTTTGTTTTTACAGAAACCTTGAGATATGCGGAACGTAGTGTTTGTGGGCACTGGGCACATTTACCACGTTTAATGCGCAATCGACCTGGGTCGATTTCATGTGCGCGAGCCCTGTGTGACGGGCTGTGTTTGTGTGTAGGAATTTCGTCTACATTCGTAACACCATCGGCCGTGGCCGGGACACCAGAAAATACACTCTTATGGGATTTATCTGGGTAGCCGTAAAAGCGGCGTTTGTGTGCAGGCAAGCGGGCTGTTTCGCCGACTTGTTTACTGCAGAATACACTGGAACAGTCGCATTTACTGGAACTGAACGAGCGAGAAGTTGCCATAGAAACAGAAAGCGTCAACATGCTGGCGTTTGTTTGCAGGCGTGCGTGTATTACAGCAGGCTTGTTCACTGCAATATTGACATTTCCAGTCGTCTGAACTTCAGAGGCGGAAACCATAGAAACAGAGTTTGGGTGCAGGCGAACGGGTTGTACCACGCGCTCGTTGGCTGCAAAATACACATCTGCAGTCGCCTTTTCAGGGAACTGCCAGAGCGAGAATTGACGGCAAAAAGTGTGTTTTGCCGGTAGACCCGGGATTCGATCGCGGGTCTCTCGCGTGAAAATCTGACGATCTACCACTGGACCACAGAGGAAGACACATAGACATTCAGTAGCGCGAGTATTATCAAAGAGCGTCAACATATGCTGGCGTTTGTTTGCAGGCGTGCGTGCAAAACAACAGGCTCGCTCACTGCAATATTGACATTTCCAGTCACCTGAACTTAAGAGGGGAATGAGAAATGTGTCAGGAGTGGAGGTCGGCCCGGCCGCAGCGGGGCTAAAACACCCTTTTCTCCTTTCGCCAGTGACGCACGGGAACCATAGAAACGGTGTTTGGGTGCAGGCGAGCGGGTTGTACAGCGCGCTCGTTGGCTGCAAAATGCACATCTGCAGTCGCCTTTCAGGGAACTGACAGAGCGAAGCATTGGCGGCATAATATATCTGCCGTTAGACCGGGATTCGAACCCCGTTCTCTCGTGCGAAAAACCTAAGATTCCGCCACTGAGCCACAGGGGGGGAACACAAAGGTGTATAGATGCATGAGCATATAACAGAGCGTCAACATGTTTTCTTCGGCGTTTGCTTGCAAGCGTGCGTGTTACAACAGGCTCGTTTGCTGCAATATTGATATTTCCAGTCGCCTAATCAGGGAACTGAGTTGTCTTTTCGCCGGTGAGTGACGCGTGAATGGGGCGCAAGGGCAGGGTAGCTTTCTTGTAACGTAAAGAAAAACTAACCCTGATCGTCCGCTTCCAGCCTCCCTTGTGAACGGCGCAGTTTGCGCGGCTCGAACAGAGGGAGAGAGAAAGCTAGCCCCGTGACCGTCCGCTCCTGACATCCCCTGTGAACGGCGCGGTTTGCGCGGCTCGAACAGAGGGAGAGCAGGTATCATCCCCCAAGCAGGCAAGGCAAGCGGGCGCACCGGCGAGCTTTGCGGGTTGGGGGGGGGCGGAGGAGCAGTCTCGGAGAAGGATGCCAGGTGAGTCCTCAGAGTCACCAGGCAGTAACTGGCTCGCAGTGAGGGTGGTCGCCGTCAGCGAGCGCGAGCGCGAGAGCTGCGTGATCCTCAGGAAAGGGGCGTCTTGAAAAAGACGCCCGGCTCTTTTAGTGCAATGAGAGTGTGTGTCGCGGCGGCGAGCACACACACATACACAAAACACAGTAGCAGAGAAAGGATATAACGCCGGATAGCGCAGCAGGAAGGCGACTGAAGGCGGCGCGGCCAGCGGCTTCAGAGTGTCGACTCGTCCCGCTGAAAGGCTTCTTCAGACGGCGTGGCTTCTCTCCGGATCCAGCGATGCGAGAGCTTCGCTGAAGAGATGAAAAATCAGTGAGCTAGCCTCTCGAAGCTATGTTTATAGCCCTAGACCACGCCCATTCTGGCGGGACGTGACGTATTGGGCGCGAAGCGCCCCCATTGGAGCTGACGTCACGAGTGGGCCTTATCGATAGGCTGCTGCAGTTGCCGCAGGGCAGCCAATAGGCGCACAAGCCGTCTCGCCTGTGTCTGCATGCTGCCGCAACGCGTTTTACATTATTTCAAAATTAAGGATAATTTTTTGGCTTCAGTATCTCGCGGAAAAGAGATTTTCCCCTAGCGTAAGATTTACGCAGTACGAGAGTACCTCTCGTAAGAGAACTCTACACACACACACACACCACATGATCAGCCACATACACACCAAACTACACACTGATGTGAAACATGTAAAACACTTCTCTCTTGTGTCTTTAGCTTGTTCAGTGCAGTGGAGTTTCTCAAAGCACTCACACGTACATGTGCACAAATACACTGTATATACAGTATGTGACTGATGAATTGTACAGTTATGGAACTGAACTGAATCAACACTGAACTGACTTGAGCAGAATGGCTTGTTTGAGCTGCTTTATAGCAGAATCTGAATTTGTTACTATTGTGAAGCTGCTGTGAAACAATCTATATCATATAACGCACTATATAAATAAAGCTGACTTTACTTGTAATATTTAGTATATATATATTTTTGATTTCTAAGTGATTAATTTAGGTATACTTACACTATAAATCAGAAGTACAAGAGGGTAAATATATATATATATATATATATATATATATATATATATATATATATATATATTATTTTTTTTTTTTTTTTTTTTTTCTGAAAACATTGAGTTTTTCTTTCTAAGTTATTGATTTATGTACAAATTAACGGTTGGGATTGTCCACATTTGACTCAGTTGAAACAACAGCATTTTTAGAGTGTATTAACTATTGACTATGAACAGTGTTTAAACAGTGCCTAAAATTACTACTTACAATATTTGTAAATGTAAAAAAGTGCATTAGGTAATGTATGATTTTAATGACACATGTTAGCATTCAAATGTAGATTTTAATCATCAATCTGTTTAAATCATTCATAGATTTTTAAGAACTACATGATCATATGAATTGAAAGTTTAATGACATTTGTAAGCATAGTAATTAACATTAAATAATGATCTGTTAATGATCATGATAAATAATCTAATGTTTAATAAGTTCATTAGTAAACATTAAGCACATTATGTCACATTTCTAGCCGTGTAAATATAGATTACAGTTTTTCAGCCGGTCACGTGATTATCACTTTCAGCGGAGATGCAAAGCTCTTGCCCACACACACTATAACAAACTGTGCAGTGTATTTCACAATAATTTTTTTTTTTTTTTTTAATTTTGACCACATCAGTTAGCCTATTTTTGCTACTTTTTTTTTGCTTTTCTTTGCTTTACCCCGGGCTTAAAGTAAAAAGATGATGTGAAAAATAGTAGTATAATTTAATTAAATGCATTTATGGTGAGATTACTAAATTTTCATGTCAATCTGTGTTAATTGAGCACGAACCATGTGCTGTCACTGTAATTCAGCACAGCAGAAATATACGATCGCTGTAAATGCACTGGGTACGGGGAAACACACACCACATATGGCAGAAAGAGTGTGTGTGTG